>PVLC010004959.1:0-80383 GCA_004027655.1 Graphiurus murinus | reverse complement strand
CTATTGTTAAGGTGCTAAGGAGGAGAATCCAGGAGGGAGTTCACCGTGCTCTAGTGATGTCGTGTCAGCTCAGCACACCTGTCCCCGCTGCTCCCCGGTGCCACCTGATGTCATGCCTCTGACGCAAAGTTTGAGACCTGTTCTTCAGTAGCAGGGCTGGGGTCTCCCTCTGGATCTCTCTGAAGTTTTTTCTGTAGCTCAAGCTCACAGCCTAAAGCAAATTGATGTCCTGTGGCCCTGCCCTTTCAGAAGAAACCAGGCCTTGGTCCTCGCCACTGTGAAGCTGACCTGAAAGTGGCCTTGGCTATACCTTTGTGGTGGCCCTCAGTAAAGGGGGTGACCCCATGGATTGGGGCTGACACTGAAACGCCATGGGGTCACTCATGAAGCTACATGCCATTTTCCAGCTTTAAGTTCTTACATGTGGTGGGATTTTCTTTCTTTATTTCTTTCTTTTTTTTTTTTTTTCCCTGAGATGTAGGTCTTGTTTTTTATTAATTTTGATATACTGCATATTTCTGGCTTCTTGTAGAAGCAAGTGGTTAGGAGTCTCTCAGCTCTATATTTTACTCACTGTCAATGAGATTGGTTATCTCCACCAAGTCAGACATTGTAGTTTGATTGGTGTGTTTGATGATCAGCCCGTGGGATTTAGGGATGCTGATGTTTCCATGCTCTAGAAGTTTAGAAATGCTTTTGGATGCAGTTCCTGCGATTATGTAGCACCTGGAACCAAGAGCATTACAGATGCTGTCCCACTGTTCAGAGTCCTAGGTAAATATTTGAGAACTGATCATTATAATGTAGTGAACATAATCACAAAACAACAGGAATCACATAGCACATAATCAAAGTCATACACTTTTCCTGAGACACACAAAACATTTTCTTTTGTATCTGTGCCTGAGTGAGGCCTATATCCTGGCCACATAGGTTAGTAAGGTTCATGGAAGAGAAACTTTAAATGGTTTAATTTGAGCTTTAAGATCTCGAGAACAAGATATCAATACACTAAATGCTATTCTATATTGATTGAGAAGTTCTTCAAATCCAAGCTGTTCCCATCCACTGTACTGTCCATGAGGCTATAAAGACTGGTTGGTGCTGGGCATGGTGGTGCATGCCTGTAATCTCAGTACTTGGGAAGCTGAGACAGGAGGATCACAGGTTCGAGGCCAGCCTTGCCAATTTACCAAGACCCTGATTCAGAAATTTAAAATAATAAATAAAAAGGGCTGGGTATAACTCAAAGGTAGAATGCCCCTGGGTTCAATCCCCAGTACCAAAAAAAAAAAAGTTGTTTTTGTTTCTGTTTTTTATAAAAAAGAAAAGAGCCTGCAAGGGCTGTTGGCCCTCTTTCTCAACATCCTTATTTTTATTGGTGAAAATATCATATGAAATAAAACCCTCATTTAATTAGTTATGTATTTGTGTATGCATAAAACTACATGCACATACAGTCATCCCAGCCATTGGACTAAACTTCAGCCTACCCATTGCAACTGACCAGGTGAGTGCATCTTACTCCATTTAAAAAGCTGTTGTCAGAGTCTCAGGACTATCACAAGGCTGCTCTTCTGAGCGTGTCTTCTGACAGTGCTGGAATGTAGCCTAGGCCAGGAAAGGGAAGAGGAAGGGCTCTGGGACTCCAAATGAGATCCAGTGTTGATACTGCCCCCTCATGTAAACATTTAGTACCAGAGAGGATATCTGTTCAGCATATCCAACTAATGACTCTCAAACTCATAAAATCAAGAATTCAAATTTTGGAGCCAGACATGGTGGCACACTTCTGTAATCCCAGGACTTGGGAGGCTGAGACAGAAGAATCACAAGTTCGAGACCAGCCTTGGTAATGTAGTGAGCCTCTCAGCAACCTAGAGTGACCTGGTTTCCAAATAAATTAGGGCTGGGAGTGTAACTTAAAGGTAGAATACCTCTAGGTTCAATCCCTAGTACCAGAAAAAAAAAAAAATTCAAATTTTGATTTGGGAGTTTGTTTGAAGTGGGTTAGGAAGAGAAATGGTCTTCTGCAGTACGTAGCCAGCTCTTGTCAGATGCATTGCTTTGAATAGATCCAAAACCTCAGCATCTCAAACCTTTTAAAAAGATAGCTTTGCTACTTTTATGCATATGTGTAGTTACTGGATTTAGGTTAAAAAGTAGTTGGCCTCGTAGCAGTCCCATTTCCATGAGCACATGAAAATGATATGTGATTAACCCATTGGAGCACCCTGGTGCTGTGGGGGTGGCCTCCATCAGTCAGCTTGTTGTCAACACACAGGTACTCCTGAAGGGCTTGCAAATGGCTTGTTTCACTCCAGAGACAGGCACTCTCCTAGGTAATTGTGTTCCTGCTATTCATTTGCTTAGTAAGTGCCTTTTTCACAAATGCCAAAATAAAGCTACTCAG
The DNA here is from genome assembly GCA_004027655.1 of Graphiurus murinus. Lineage (NCBI taxonomy): Eukaryota > Metazoa > Chordata > Mammalia > Rodentia > Gliridae > Graphiurus > Graphiurus murinus. Next base: position 77,970 of record PVLC010004959.1, on the reverse strand, counting down.
CCCCAGCCCAAATTACAACACATTCCAAATGACAGAGATCCAAAAGAATGAGGTTTTATTCTGTGTTTTGTTATAAAAATGTGGAAGGCCAGCCTGCTTACTTTATAGGACATAAAATACATGTTATAAAATATAAAAGGTGGGCCCTGCTTACCTCCTTCCTGAAAGGATCAATTAAGGCCATAATGCAAGGGTACCTGTTGATCAGATCCACGTATAGGTCAACCATCTCAGCTGCATTTTTGTAGGTACCCATCATTACTTCATACTTCCCTTTACTCTGATATATATAAGGAAAACCATAAAATAAGGGATAAATATGAATTCTTCAAATGTTAATGTGATTCATACTTTTATTTATTTATTTATTTATTTATTTATTTATTTATTGGTACTGAGGATTGAAATCAGGGGCATTCTACCTCTGAGCTACACCCCCAGCCCTATTTTATTTTTCGTTTGGAAATAGAGTCTCACTAAATTTCAGAGGGCCTCGCTAAATTGCTGAGGCTGGCTATGAACCTGCAATCCTCCTGTCTCAGCTTCCCAAGTACTGGATTATAAGCGTGTGTCATCACATCTGACTCAGATTCCTTTTTCTTCATTTTCATATAAGAGATTGTAAACAGACTCTTCTCAAGCCAAATTCTCCTAGGAAATCTATGCTTTTTGCTTTAAATATCTTAAAAATATTATCCTGGGGAAATCAAGTCACTGTATCTTTTGGTGCCCTTAGAGTTCTTCCCACAGACATCAGATGGAGCCTTCTGCACAAAAAACTAACAGGTACAGAGTAGGAGGGGAACTGTTTTTGATTTAGTTTTATGACATGGTGCCAGGTGCCCAGCTGCCTGGGTAGGTGGACAATAATATAAATTCATATCAAAACAAACAGATTAACAATGCAAACCTGCCCACTCTTTAGAACCCACTGCCTTCCAACTCACTGTGAACAAATGCTTCCTTTACTGTAAATATTCTAAAACTTGAAAGCAGGGGTAGGCTTTGGAGTTCCAAGAACCAATAAGAAATGCAAGGTGACCTATGGAAGGGCATCTTTCTTGGGGTGCATGAAACTTTGAGCGGGAACCATATTGTCCTGAAAGGATTCTAGTGCAACCCCATTCATTTGAAGTCTACAGAACCCCCAAGTCATTCGGTATAGAAATAAGCAGGACTGAAGAATCCAGTGTAGTCTTTCTGTGAAACGAGGCACCCTGACTTTAAGTCTGGATTCAGAGGTGGCATTGGGGATATTTAGGTTTGGGGAGGGAGGTGAAACACAGTGGTTTGTAAGGCCTTCCTGCTGATTCTGCTAATAGAGACTGGATTCCACTGGAATTAAGCAGGTTTCTAAGAAGTCCATAGTTGAAGGGATTTTATCCATTAAAAAGCAGCAAGAACTTTTAGTTTCTGCAATACAAAACTTAAAACTCCTATCTTGTCAGTGAGGAAATGCTAATGGCTTTGAACTAACATTATTATAAGAATTATCTAATATAAAGCTAACATATTTTACTGAATATAAGAAATAAATACCCATTCTAGCAAGCTGTAGCAGTCAGTTCTGGGTATATATTGCTGATGAAAACATGCAATTATTTTTCTTAATGGTATGCCTAGGAACCAATCATTATGTGAAGAATAGGAACTTAAACATTCCTTTATGTGCTTGGTTTCTTTGGAAAAGTAAAAGAACTTTTAGAAATCAGCCAAAAGTTAGAGCTCTTATGTACCACTCAAAAACCTTTGTAGTTAAAGGTAGAACCACAAGCCGGGCGTGGTGGCACATGCTTGTAATCCCAGTACTTGGGAGGCTGAGATAGGAGGATCACAAGTTCGAGGATAACCTCAGCAAGTAGTGAGACTCTCATCAACCTAGCAAGATACTGCATCAAAATAAAAATTAAAAGCTGGGCATGGTGGTGCACGCTTGTAATCCTAGTACTTGGAAGGCTGAGACCGGAGGATTGCAGGTTTGTGGCCAGCCTCAGCTACTTAGTGAAGCCTGCCACAACTAAGTGAGACCCTGTTTCAAAATCAAGAATAAAAAATAGGTCTGGGGATGTAGCACAGAGGTAGAATGCCCCAATACCACAAATAAATAAATAAATAATAAATAAATAAAAATTAAAAATAGGGCTGGGAGTGTAGCTTGGAGGTAGGATGTCTCTCTTTTTTGTGTGTGTGTGTGTGTGTGGTACTGGGGATTGAACTCAGAGGCATTCTACCTCCGAGCTATACTCCCAGCCCTATTTTTTATTCTTTATTTTGAAACGGAGTCTCACTAAGTTGCAGAGTGCCTCACTAGATAGCTGAGGCTGGCCGCGAACCCGGATCCTCCGGTCTCAGCCTCCCGACTGCTGGGATTACAAGCGTGAGCCACCACGCCCGGCTAGGATGTCTCTTAGTTGAATCCCCAGTACTAAAAAAAGTTAGAATCACAGTTAAAGCCAAACCCTATTTTATCATGTCCCCTGAAGCTGACAGTAATTACCATGTCATCATAAATGCACATTGATATGCTGAGCATTTTATAAAACTGAGACTCAGCATTTACATATTGGAAAATAGGAAGTATATGTGTATATGTAAAACAGAAAACTTCTAATAGATTTCCTAACATACCGCTTTCCCAAGTATAAAGGTATATTGTTGTATTAATTGCTGAGGGAGTGAGATTTGGGATATTTTCATCAACCTGTTTTCCATTCTCTTCCTTTTTAAAATGTCTCTCTCCAGGTGGCATGATCAATCTCCAGGTAATATTTCATCACGGAAGCCCTGTCCTCCTAATCCAGGCCGGGGATAATACCTTAATGTATTTAGTTGAACGAAAACATACTCTTCACACACTTCAATAACTTGGAAATATTTTTTCTATAAAAAGTTAAGGCTGGGGATGCAGTTCAGTAGTAGAACTGCCCAGCATGCGTGAGGGCCTAGGTTCCATCCCCAGCACTACAAAAATAATAAAAAGTGAGCCACAGCATAAACCCTAAGAACCATCTGCCTAGAGGGCCTATTGAATCCTAGTTATAAATGATCTACTTTTCATACTTGACATCTTCAGCATTTTTCAACCAAGTTATTGCACTCAGCAAAACATACCAGTTTGTGAAATTATTTTCCAGTAGCCTTCATGGTTGCAATGTAAATTATCCATTTTATTACAGAATTTCTATATATAATTGTGGCATTTTCTTTTATCAGTTTCTTAAATTATATAGTTATGTTATTCTCTGGTCATTAGTTGAGAAAGCCTAATTACCTAATTGGATTAGGCTTTCCAATTTGGATTGGATCCCTCAAACACTATTTTAAAAAACAACAGCATCTGGTTAGAAAGTATTCAGATACTCATCTTTTGCATTCTTATTTAAAAATCATGGACCTCAACAAGACGTAAGTGCTCTGAAGGGGAAACTTACATAGTCCATCAACTCATGTCCAGCACAGTTGATGGCTAGATGCAAATTAGTTCCCAGTTCTAGCCCCAGGTTTGCACAGATTCCCTGTATTAGAAGCAGAGGTTGGTCTATGGAGTCGTAGTTAATGGTTAAACAGCCAAGATGGGACATCTTGCCAGTGACAGGCTGCTGCAAGATCAAAAGAAAATGACAACATGTCACATTAAGGTTCTTGGAGCTGCCAATGACAGCCACAGATCAAAACTGGACACAGCTCAGCAAGATCAGTACCTTCCATTCTTGATTAATCCTACTTCTCGATTCACTCAAGACTGAGAATACAGTTTCCCTGCACTATCTGGGTTTTCTCTTTAGTGGGCCTATGTTATTGCTTTATCAGCTCTGCCACTATACATGGGGCTAGCCTGAGCCACAGCCACCAGGGTGGCAAATAATCAGGCTACCCCGATAAACATCCATCGGTCTCCGAATCAGCCAGCCCCTTCCTCAAAACCTGCCCTTTCTTATGTTGTTTTCCTCTAGGTGAACATAACTGTTAAAACTTTAAAATATTTTGTTTCTAAAAGGATTGAAGACTTCAGGTAAAAGGATGCACTTCTGGGATGGATTTTAGTAAATGACGACTTGGGGACCCAAATGGCCCAAGAAAAGGCAGCCACATGCCTCTGTGGCAAGGCCAGCCCTGATATGCACTCACTATAAATTGCTACTATATAATTACAAGGTGAAGCAACATCAGTGACGCTGAGAACTTAAGGTGTGTGTTGACCAGACTCAAGAGCAGCCATGAACCCAGGTATAAATATTCTGTTTTCACTAGTGATGACAACAATTAAGAACCAGCCAACATTTTTAAGGTCAACCAAAGGAAGCTTCTATTCAGCAAGCAAAGGAATAGCTGGGGAAATTTTGTCTATCAGTTGAGTTTCACAAAGTTATGACTGAATTACAGAAGTAAATACATTTGCTCCTTAGATCAACTGTACAAAGCAGATACTGCCCTGATCTCCATTTTTCTGAGACCTACGTGAGTTGGGCAGTTTAACTCCTGAGTCCATAACCTTAACTCTGGTGTGGTTGCCTCTCTAGAATCCAGAATCTAACCTGTTTCTAACGGGGGAGGGGGGGAGGTAGAGGTAATCATAGGAAGGGCATATCTTGGTCTAAGTGTCTTAGAACATGGGAGACAAGCCACTGGGATGACAAAAACAGTACTACTGGCTGCTTATTCTCCGTCCCCACCTGATGCAAGGCTTTGAATTAGTATTGTGTTCATTTCAACCTACACAACTGTCAAGTATTTTATTTACTGCTGAACTTATTCACACACACACCCCGCCCCAAAACTTATTTTTGTCTTTATCTTTTTTGTGCAAGTCCCTCTTCTTTTAACCTCGGCACTCTGAAGTTCCTGATGTCAGGGCAGGCTAGGATTGCTGGTTTATAGAGTAAGTGGGTTACCTGCTCATTTCATATTGACTATTCTGCTTGTGCTTTGGGAAGGGGAGACGTAGGACAGGTGTATCTATCAGAGCAGCCACCATCACCAGAGTGACAGATCAAGGCCAGCTGGTTTCCCAGGTCTCTGAAGGTCAGCGAGGCCACTTTTTACTAGAAGGACTGCTTGCCTGCCTCTCTTGGCAAAATCTGAATTCCCACAGTAGCTTGTCTTCAAAGGTGCCATAGTACCTTTGGAGGACCACAGGAAGGGATGGTGGTCTTTTTGTGCCTTTTCTACCTTTGGTAGTAGTCAAATTAAAATCTAAAACATCGAGTTGCCTTTCAGCTAGTTATCAAGAGGTTTTGCTTCCCAAGCACCTCATTGATAGGGTCAGGTGCAATCCTGTTGCTCACCAATGCGCCTGGGTCCTCTGAGAGTTTAGCTGGCTGCCAGCTGCCAGCAGAGATGGCCAGGTGGCCTGCTGCCAAAAGGCAGTGTCAGGCTGATATCCCAGCTCTGGGGTAGTGCCCTTAAAACAATGTCACCATATTATTTTTGTTTGCAGGATAATATAGAAATGTGGTTAAAAAAAAAAGAAATACATACACTTACTTGACCTTTTTTGCTTCCATTATGCCCTTTTTTGGTCTCTAATTTTGGAGGAAGGGGCTGTGGAATAGAAGATAGACACATCTGTGGTTGCAAGCAGAGCTTCAGATCCTTTAGCTGTCCACCGTCACAGGGCCTGGTCAGCCACACACACGTACACACACAGAGACAACCCCACACACATACACACATAGGGATGATTCCACCACTCCCTACTTTTTAGTTCCCAATTGCATTTCAAATTCAGGCACATGTTCCTTTTACTTTATCCTAACCTTCTGCCTCCAGTCACATATAAGGGATGTGCATATCCAGATTGCTGTGCTTCTACTCACATAAATAAAGTATCCACAGCTCACATCAGAAATTCCTGCTGTCTGCAGGCACTTTTTTTTTTTTCTTTGCAGGAGGATGCAAAAATCCCCTCCTGGCCTTTAAGGAATACTACCTACTACTATGGAATTTGCTTTTATCGGCTCAACATATTGTTTCCAATGTTCTCAGGGTACAAACACTTTCTCTTGCAGAGTGGATTTGACTTTTGGAGACAGCCAAAGGTCATTAGATCCTCTGTAAATCCGGAAGGATGATGTTAGCACAGAGCCAGAAATCAAAATGAGACGGTCAAGTACCCTTGGAAAATTGATCCGTAGCCAATGAGGAATGGGTGCACTTAGTTTGTATGAGAAACCCAAAACAAATAAACATATCTTCCATAGCAGTAATAACAATATTGATTTAATTTCAAAATGAACTACAAATTGGATGCCAGAAGGTGCCAGTAACTAGATACCATAGACTCTCTTTACATACCATTTCCATTGTTTTGTTAATTTGTTTCTGAATTTCCAGAAGCATCTCCACACCCTGTAAGGAGAATAACCAGGATCTTGCACAATTGCAGTTTGCAAATTTTAAACATAAAAACTTACACGGCCAGGTGTGGTGGTGCACCCTTGTAATCTCTGTACTTGGGAGGCTGAGACAGGAGGGTTGCAGGTTTGTGGTCAGCCTCAGAAATTTAGTGAGGTACTCTGCAACTTAGTGAGACTCTGTTTCAAAATAAAAAAATAAAATAGGGCTAGTGTGTAGCTTAGAGGTAGAATACCCCTGGGTTCAATCCCCTGGGTTCAATCCCCAGTACCACCAAAACTAAAAACAAGAACAAAACAAAAAACTTATACTACACGCGCCTACTCCTAACTCAGAATATTTGATGAGGGTCCTCATTTAATGGACAATGTGGTCCGCAGAATCAGAACATTAAATGTTAATCTCTGGCCTCTGGTTTGCATCTGGCTGAGTATAAATGAGAGACTCTGCTTCAGTCTCACCCTTGCTCAGAGCTGACTGGTTCTGTTGGTTGGACTAAGTTAATTTCAATATCTTTCCTGGCCCTTGACCAACCTGGACAACACTCTATCAATACCTGTCACAGGGCACCAGGGTAACCTGGAGTAGAGTGATTACAGTGGCTGCATCAGTAGGAACCGACTGTTACTTAAAAAATAGAAAGTGTGCTTTGATAATGATGGCATCTTCCGAAAAGAAGGGCATACCAAGTGCTCTGGTACCCAAATAGCACAGCAGATATTAACTAAAGGAAAGACCCTGCCAACAGGATCTGAATGTGATCTGACAGATGGTGAGCCAAATATAAATCCTAGTCTTGTATAGTTGATAAATTGCAAGATAATAATGATTTTAAGAATGACTTCTTTATCATAGAGAAAATATCCTGAGGTTTTTAAGAAAAGAATTTCCACTAACTTAGAAAAAAATACCAGTCCTTATTACTGGAAGGGGAAAGTTTCCTGTACTTTTTCTGAAAGCATCCACCATAGAACATAAACCTTTAGCTCTCCCTGTCACCTACTCAGTAGAAGAGTTCGTGAACATTTAAAGAGACATATTGACCCTTTGAAGCCACCAAAGAGCCAAATAGATGGGCACTTGCCCATCTCTGAGAAATGAAGATGCAACGTGGGATTCATTCCTTCCATAAATATGCGCTCAACATCCCTTATGTGCCAAGCAATCTGCTAGGACTAAAGTTCTTAACAGACTGGCTTGCTAGGAAAGTGGCAGCTTCTACTTGCTGCTGCCAGTAAATAAAATGCCTATTGCAGCAAATAAAGACTTCCCAAACCCCAAGGTAAAAACCTCCCCACACCATCCGGGCTTCCGAAGTTACTGTCTCCTAGCTTTTCTGTAAGTCACCAGCATGAGCCAATGCTGTAACTAACTAGACATTCAAAAGTGATCTCTGTTCCCTTTTGTTTGAAGTCTTGCTCTCTTCCCTCTTTCCTGATTTCCTAAAATATTTTTTTCTCATTTTATATTTAATTCCCTCTCCCTTGGTGTGTAATAAGGGAGCAATGCCAAAAAAAATTTTTTTTTTTAAAGAAAAAGTAGTCAAGAGAATGCAAGGTACTTGTTTGGTTGTTAATCCAGGATGGGGTATGCAAATCACTTCTTTCATTAAATTTAGCTTTCCAGGGGACGATTTCCCACAGCTGACCATAGATACCATCAGCAAAGGCATAGTTAGTGTTGCTGGCTGTTCCTGCAATAAGAGGAAAGCAAGAGAAAACAAGAAACGTGGTTCATTCCCAGTTGAGACGCTCAGGGCTCCTTGTAACGGAATAAAATATTGACTAACCTGACTGTGCTTCAGTGATGCGATATTTAAGTACAGGGGCATATTGCCCAGCGTGGCATTGGTTTTGGCAACAGCTAGTGACACGGCCCCTATGGCCATGCTGCCACAGAGCACGGGTTCAACAGGTTCTGCAGGTATGATAGGTTTCTCTATAAGAGTCTCCTTCGTTCCTGGAGGGGAAAACATGGAGATAAGATTCTAGAAAGTCTGACTGTCACAAGACCGTATTGTTAAATGCTGCACTGACCAATGGGAAGGCCCAGCAGAAAGGAAGGGTGAAAACAGGTGGGGAAGAACCTTTTCTCCACTTCTACCCCCCAGAAACTTTCTGTTCAATTTCACTTGCTGGTTCTCCCCAAATCCTGAGCCATGGATTTGGTCTCTCTAAGATATTATAGGTCATTCCATTGTTGAACTCCTTCTCCTTCAACAATCAGATGAGGTGGATGTTGTTATGCCACAGTCATATATAAGTAAGCTAGAGCTTCAAGAAGAGACTTGCCCAATATGTTACAGAAAGTAAACAAAGAAAGCATCTGGATAATCTTTGAATTCCAAATCCTGTTTCTCTGTAATTCATCATAGAATCTGCATACTCAACTTTCTCTTGAACATATCTCCATGGGTATACCTAACTTGCTACCTTTTTTTTTAACCAACCCCAAACCAATTTTTTGGTTCTGTGTTGTTTTCCATCTTTAGAAATGCCCCAGAATTCTTACCCTTCTTTCACTCTAATATGTTGCCAGTCACCTTATCTGATCAAGCACTACAGACTCCATCATAAACCTCTAATGTTCTCTTGTCTTCTACCCCACAGCTACTGACCTGACTCAGATCCTCACTGGAGATCAGATGCTTAAGCACCTAGAGCATGTCATGTGCTTAGCAAATTACTCTCCCATTCTACTTTTCTCTTCTTGTAAGCCCCAAGTTCCATCAGGCAAAAGCAACTGCCACCTGGGCATAGTGGAACATACCCATAATCCTAGTACTTGGGAGGCTGAAACATGAGGATCGCAGGTTCAAGGACAGCCTCAGCAACATAGTGAGACTCTCAGCAACCTAGAGAGACCCTGTTGCAAAAACAGAAAATAAAAGAGGCTGGGGGTGTAGCTCAGAGGTAGAATGTCCTTGGGTTCAATCAGTACCTCCACCAAAAAAAAAAAAAAAAAAAAAGTAACTGCCAAATGAATGTCCATTGGTGGATTCTACCTGCAACTCAGTAGTGGTCATCTTACCTTCTGAAAAGAAATCTGATCTAAGGTAATTCTTTTGGTAATGGGGCCCACTTAAAATTAAAAGGCTCAAACTTTTTCTTCTCAGCCCCTCGCCATTTCCTGTTAACCTATTTGTTAAGCTATTTTCTCCATCTCAGCTTCCTACAGGTGACCATCTCCTGCTGAGAACGGAAGCTGAAACTACCCACCCCTCAAAGCCCTGGCACCAACAAAACTCAGAAGACCAGAATTCTATCTTTCTGCTAGCACAGCTTGGCGGAATCTACATATGCATATTTCCTGGCTTTGTTCCTATAAATTATAACATTTCTGAAGAATGGGAAAAGGCAGATTAGCTCTCTTCTCAGTTTTGACTCTGATGTGATAAATTCATTTTTCCTTTTTATATTGTTTTCTCTTATTTCAGATTTGGGTGGGTAACTAAATCCAGTCAGTTAGGACTCCTGGAGGTCTCTGGCCTGGATCCCAATAACATTTTGCCTTGGTCAATTCATTTTCCCCTCTCTGATCTCAGCAGCTGTATCAGTGAAAATGGGACCTTGTCTCCATGATGTCTTTGGTCCCTTCTTGGTCTGGCACTTTCTGATTCATTGGTACCCACATAGGGTGCTCAGTTGTCCCTGGCGTCATGCTCAACACTGGCAACAGCAAGCTGAATGAGACATGATTCATGCCCTGAAGGAACATCATCTAGTTTGGTAGACATAAAAACACAATACTCAGGCGGGGCTCCAGCATTAACATACTGGAGGGGCTGACTTTAGCAATCTGTTGGAATACATGGAGCAAAGGGCAAATTGAGGCAATAACGTGTATTATGGCCACATATAAAAACTTTTATTTACATGTGACATAGGACTGAGGCCATGTCGGTTATCTGTATCAAAGGGGTTCAGTACATTTTAAAATATGGGGTGACCTTTTGATTATTTAATAGAAGTTCCCAGGGGTGTCTTGTATTACCCTTTTCCTACCCTACTCAGGTATTGCCACTTCAATGCACTTAATTTTTTTTTTTTTTTTTTTTTTTGGCGGTACTGGGGATTGCACCCAGGGGCATTCTACCTCCAAGATATACCCCCAACCCTATTTTTTATTCTTTAATTTGAAACCGGGTCTCACTAAGTTGTGGAGTGCCTCACTAGGGAGCTGAGGCTGGCCGCGAACCCGGATCCTCTGGTCTCAGCCTCCCAAATGCTGGGATTACAAGTGTGCGCCACCACACCCAGCTAATGCACTTGATTTTATTTATTTATTTTTGCAATGGTGGGGCTTAAACTTAGGGCCCCACTCATGCCAGATAAGTGCTGTAGTCCTGAAGTACATCTCCAGTTTTCAGTGCACTTACTTACTAAGTGCTCACTTTTGAGTGAGAAAGTAGTTGTTCTGTCTATAAACATGGAGGGTAGGGTAGGGTAAAATCCTGCCTACTCAACATAGCGACTTCAAGTGAAGACATGGCAGGTACGATGGATGGTGCCAGGCTGGGGGCCAATCAATCCAAGCTTCAGCCTTTCTTCCTCTTATGTTTGTCATGTCACTAAAGGTTCTGCAAGATGATGAGCCACCAACCTGGCTTCTGCCCTTTCTTTTTGGCAGGAGGTGGAGGAGGAGCGGGAGGTGGTGGAGGTAGAGGTACAGGCGCTGTTGACTCTTCCAGGCTTTTTTCCAATTCCTTTCTCTCCTTATCTTCTTGTACTTTGTTTGCAAAGAATGTCCTTAATGGCAAGAAGATGTGGCTTTACAATGGGATATTTAGCATTACCTCTCTGTACTTTGGGTAATGTCTTAGTGCTAGCCCCAGTGTTATTCAATATGCTCTCCAGCTATTTAAGATTCAATGAGCTTTAATTTCCAAGGCCAAGAAAAAATAATGCTGGTATAAAACTGTATTCAAGAACTGAAATTCATTTTGGTTAGGAAATAAATGTTTTGAGATTTTAGGTGCTTGTTTTTAAATTATCAGAGCTCTATTTGCATATTCAAAGTAAAATTTGAAAACATAATTTGGTTAAGGGCAACTAGATTCTCTTTTTGTATAAATGACATTCAGAAGACAAATCTATCAAGAATGCAAAGTGAAATACAGCATTATGTGGAAGATATCTTTTCCTTTTTGAGGGGAGGGGGTTCCTTAAGATGGTTATGGCTAGAAGACACAATGTAAGCAACAGCCATTGTGACTACATGAAAGAATATGAGGAATTTAAAGGTGGGAAGAGGAAAAAAAAATTATCTAGTTTTGTAACTTGATCCTTTCTTGAGAAACATTTTGATGAATCCCATAAAAGGATTCAGTCCTTGATGCCAGAAAAGAGACGAAAATGTCCTATGTAAGCTTACACAGTAAAAATTTTAATAACAGGATATTTAGGAGAAAAACATTTTACCTTAAATTTTGCTGCTTTTAACATAGGCTTTTTAAATTGACTTTCCAGCTGTATAGATTTGATGAGCTATTTTACTGGCAGGTGGAATGGTAAAACAAGGGACATGTATTTATACTTGACATTTCTACTTCAAGGTGGAGGCTGTACCTGAGCATGTCATCCACCTGGGCCTGGTTGGAGGGCACGAGGCCCCGCAACTCCTCCGTGATGGTCTCATTGACCCACTGCACGGCTGTGTTCACTGCCTGGACTCTTTCTGCCTCCTCCGCTTCCACCAGCTCAGGCGAAGCATTCTCATAGACCTCAAAGTGAGTGGGGATGACCACGGAACAGATATTCTGAAAATAACACAAATGCACTCACATTTCCCCTATCTCTCACAGGAAACAGGAACCTGAACAAATCCAGCTTCTTAATGTGCATGATATTCTATCACCAATTTCAGGGGAAATGAGAATATGTATAATTATCTTTGAGATATTTTTATAGCTCCTGAAACACTGTGAAACTCAGCTTCATGAAACATTTAAAATTATTACCGTGTTAAAATACCCCTATAAGAACCTTGTATTGAACTCTTCATTTTTATCGCTACCTCTCCAATAAATAACTATAAAGATAGGAACATATTTAATCATAATTATTCTTCCAGAGCCTGTAGAAAAATTGTTTCTAACAAATATGCCATAATTAAAATGAAGTTAAAATTATTTAAATAAATTATTTTATTTAAATCAGTCTACATATCTACAAATCTTTATGTAAAGATATGAATCTATAAACCTGTATGTAGATTTATCAGACTCATTGCATTAGTAATTTCAGAGTTCTAAAACTATTTTTGCATCATTTTCTTTCTCCATCTTGGATCACCTTCAAGTTAGCATGTCATGTTTGTATCAAAATTACATTTAAACATGATAAAAGCTGGGCACATGCTTGTATTCCCAGTACTTGGGAGGCTGAGCAGGAGGATTGCAGGTTCATGGCCAGCCTCAGCAACAAGACCCTCCACAACTTAGGAAGACCTTCCACAACTTAGCAGAACCCTGCTTAAAAAAAAAAATGGGTCTGAGGGTATAACTCAGAGGTAGAATGCCCCTGTGTTCAATCCCCAGTACCACACACACACAAAAAAAGATAAAAAGCATAAAATAAATCAAGGATGATTGTATGATCCACATTTAGATGACTACATATGAATAAATAGTATATATATGTATATATATACCCATACACACATATTTTATAGACACTGAATTTCAAAACATTAATTTCCTACAGTTTAGACAAGAGTTGCTAATAAATGCATGTATTAAGGAACACATTTAAACTGCCTCATACCTTGGGGAAATTTTGAATGATGCAGAATATTTCCACTTGCAGGGTTGGAAGCCCCAGTCCATCCAGTACATTTTTCCCCACTATTTTGCATATGGTGGGAGGCTTGGCAAATTTAGAAAAGTAGTTTGCCTTCAACACACAATAAAAAAAAAAATCAGAACTCCACACTAATTTATCTTGAAAAGATCATTCACATTTACTCTGCTTCTACTAAAGCTCTCCGTGGCCCTTCCTGGTGCTGGGAATAGACCAGCAGCTCTGTGCGAACAGCCCTGCTCTCATTCTGGGATTTGGACTCTCATTCTGGGATTTGTCCCTTGCTGAGTCTCTGGCACAAGAGGCCTTGCTGGGAGGAATAAAAATCAGCCCCATTCATGGTTTTTAAATGTGAATGCATCAGAGTGTTTCAGAGACCAATTGACTCTGTATCTTGGGCGGAGGCATAGTTTAGGGAATTGGGTTGACTATTGGAAGTCCTGCTAAAGAGTGACACCAGGCCTTTAAGAAAGGTATCTGAGTTTTCACTGAGGGTTCAAATTCTCAGCACCAGTAAGGTATCATCTCTATTCCACAGAGGAGCAGAGTTCCAGAGAAATAAATTATCCAAGGTCACATAGTCATGTCTTAATGATCTAAAGCTTGTAATGGTTTACCCTAGTACTTAGTGGCAGAAATCATTTATTTGATCATGATTGTGCAGTCTGGGCCTGGCTTGATGGGACATTCTTTGGCTGGTCATGCCTGGCGTCTCATATTCAGGTGGAATCATCTGGAGGCTTGACAGGGTCAGAGTATCCAAAATGGTTTCACTCACATGCCTCGTGCCTCAGCTGGGATGGTTGGAACAGCCAGGATGGCTGGCATCTATCCGTCTTTCTACAGGATATCCTGGCTACCTGACATTTGTCAAGGTCTCTTTTTGAATGGTCCCTCTCTCCAGCAGGGTAATTGGACTTCCTCGCAGCATGAGGACTAGCTTCCAAGAGGACAAGCCTCAATATGCCAGCACTTATTAAGCCTCTGTTTGGATCATGCCTTCCAAGGTCCTATTGATCAAAGTGAGTCACATGGTCCAGACTAGAGCCAATGTGAGAGGGACTTCCATAAGCGTGTTCACACTGGAGGTGTGTCCATCCATCGGGGGCTCATCAGTGTAACACTCTCCCACAGCTAGAAAGTGGCAGAACTGAGAATCGAACCCAGAGCTGCCTGATTCCCAGTCCCAAGCTCTTTCAATCATGCATTTTCTGGACGAAGGGACACACTGTATTGCTGTTGCCTACGAGATCTTCTCTCTCCCTCAACTCCTTTGATGTCTAAGAAGTATTGAAGAAATGGCATGTGAGCTGAATATTAGAGGACATATAGTATTTGAACAGGCAGACAAGGGGGAAAAGTAGAGGGCAGATACTTCAGTCAGAGGAAATGAGATGTGCAAAGGGAAGGGCGTGGGAAACTTCAGGCTTTTAGGGGACAGTAAGTGGTCCAACGTGGAGGAGTGAGGGTGGGGTAGGAGATATGCCTGTTACCAGAGGTGTTGCTAAGTAGCGTGCTCCACACACACAGAAGTGCGTGAACCTACTTGGAAGGGAAAGGGAAGCCACAGGAGGTTTGTGAGCATGAGAATTACGGTGGGTCTTGAGTACTAGGGACATTGCTCAGGCAGCACTGTGCAGGATGAACTTGGTGGAGGGAGAGACTAGATGAAACAAAGATGATCAAAAGTAGACCAGTCACTAAGAAATGAGAGGGAGGCTGTCTTCTTGTCAGTGTGTAATTCCTGAACATCTTTCAAAACCCATGCAAAAGCTTTCCTGGTCATTGCAGCCTACAGGGATCTTCTCCATCCCTGGATTCCTTTAGAGGCATAAAGTGAGCCGGGCGTGGTGGCGCACGCTTGTAATCCCAGCATTTGGGAGGCTGAGACAGGAGGATCTGGGTTCGCAGCCAGCCTCAGCTACTGAGTGAGGCACTCTGCAACTTAGTGAGACCCTGTTTCAAAATAAAGAATAAAAAATAGGGCTGGGGGTGTAGCTCGGAGGTAGAATGCCCCTGAGTTCAATCCCCAGTACCACAAAAATAAAAAATTTTTAAAAAAAAGTGAGCTGTCCCTCAATCTAGCACACAACTGTGTACCGCCATATTTTTTTACTCCAGTTATTATATGTATCAATGGCATTTGCCCCTAATCAAAGGATAACAAACCAGTGTGCTGGCTGGCTAATAGACTGGGAACAGATTAGAAGGAGGAATAAGAGCCCAAGTTTCTAATCTTAGCTGTGCACTAAGTATCTGCAAGACAGAGCTTGTTGCCTTTGTAAAATGATGAAGTTAGATTAGATAGCTTTCAGTAATTCCTCTAATAAGAGACAGTAGAAAGAGAATGGTATCAGAGTCGAGCATTCACTCATTTGTCCCACAAAAAGTTCTTGACTAGCCGGGCATGGTGGCGCACACTTGTAATCCCAGCATTTGGGAGGCTGAAACTGGAGGATCTGGGTTCGCGGCCAGCCTCAGCTACCTAGTGAAGCCCTCCGCAACTTAGGGAGACCCTGTTTCAAAATAAAGAATAAAAAATAGGGCTAGGGATATAGTTCGGAGGTAGAATGCCCCTGAGTTCAATCCCCAGAACTGAAAAAAAAAAAAAAAAGTTCTTGACTTCCACTATAGACCACGCACTCTGCTCGGTACCAGGGACACAGACCTGGCTTGACTTTTTTTCTTCTGTCACTCACTGTCCCTTAAGAAAATCACTTAAATTCATGGGCCATGGGCTCTTTATTTGGAAAAGAGGAATCATTTTTACTTCACAGTGGTTCTAGGGATAAAATGAGATATCAAAAAGCACACAACTCAAAGGCTCAATGAACAGCATACATTCCCCCCTCCGCAGTCCCTAAATAACCTTTGATATATAGGCCATGACGAGGGGAGAGGGAAGAAAATATTCACAGAGCATCCTCCCTATCAACTACTCAATCAGAAGTGCTTTGTTTTTGTTTTGTGGTACCGGGGAATGAATCCAGGGGCATTCTACTTCTGAACTACACCCCAGCCCTATTTTATTTTGAAACAGGGTCTTGCAAAGTTGCTAAGACTACTCTCAAACCTGTGATCCTCCTGTCTCAGCCTCCCAAGTACTGGGATTACAGGCATGCACCACCATGCTTGGCCTGAAGTTGTTTTAAACACTTACAGCACGTCGTGCTGCTTCGTCGTGCTGTTTCGTAGCATTTACACATTTTGTTGGCTCTGCTGCCTCCTCGCTTCCCTTGACAACAGTGCAAACTTTTGTTGTTGTTGTTGTTACTGGGGATTGGACCCAGAGGTAGTCTACCTCGGAGCTACATCCCAGACCTTTTTATTTTTGAAACAGGGTCTCCGTAGGTTGGTAAAGTCTTGGAGTTGCCGAGTCTGGTCTCAAACCTATGATCCTATCTCAGCCTCCCACATACTGGGCTTGCAGGTTTGTGCCACCATGCTGGCTCCACAGTGCAAACTTCTACCAGCCCCAACTACACTGTTTTCCAGATTCTGAGTGGCCTGGTATTTATGGTTCTGGAAGTGAGAAAACACTCGCCTTCATTTCAACTGCTCATTGCTTAAGGAAAAGGCATGTGCTGGATTTCTGGTCTGGCCTCAGGGATCCAGAAGGTGCTAAGAAAGGGCCCTGACTCTCAGGAGCTCACAAGCTGCCTGGGGCGGCTGACTGAAAGGATTACAGTACGAATAGGAAAAGCCCTAGACAGACCCAAGAGCACTTGGTGTAGGGCAACATCCGTAAGGCTTCAGTGTGATTTGTGAAGTTTAGGGAGACGCTGGCGCCACACAAGCCACGCGCGTAGGCTTGAAATCCGAGAATACTTGGAGGCGGCTGAGCCAGCTGGATGAGGCCCCAGGGTGGGTGGGCTGAGGCCATGTCGTAGCAAATGCCAGGATACTCATCCTAGGATGGGAAGGGGACCACCGAGCGAGGCGGGACGCAGGTCAGCGTTGGAAAGCCCGCGGGCAGGCCGGTCCAGAGGCAGCGAGGAAGGCTGCCACAGATGAAAACCTGCCTACAGTCCTCCTTCCTCCAGCACCCTCCCCCTCGAGATCCCTTCGCCCCAGGTGTCCCCCAGCGCGTTCTCCGGTCACCTGCTGCCTCTGCGCTCTGCCGAGGTCCCTGGCGGGTTGCGCACGCGCGACTCTGCGGCGCAGGCGCAGTTCGTTGTCGCAGCGCGGGGCGGGGGGAGAGGGGTTGGAGAGAGGAGGGTGCCTGTCCCAGGTCCCTACCAGGTGTCCGTAGACATCGGCAGGCTGGAGGTAGAAGGTGGAGTTGAGCAGCTCTTCCAGCTTGCGCGGGACGTCGTTCTCTCGGTAGTACTCCATCGCCTGCTGCTTCAGCTTCTGCAGCTCCTTAGTGGTCCCACAGCTGCGGCCGCCGCCTTCTTCCCCCATGGTAGGAGATTTAAGGCTACAGCGGGGTTAAGCCTGGGGGCCCGCGAGCGTCCTCCCGTCGCTAGGCAACGCAACGAGAGCCCGACCCCAGATCTCGCGAGGCTTGCAGCCCTAGGTCCCTTCTGCTGCGAGGATCGCAAGCTCTTTCCCGACCCGCGCCCGCCTTTTCCTGCTCCTCTCCTAGGGGCTGGCCCAGGGCTTGGGTCCCGAGACTCGTGCCTTCCCAACTTCGTTTTTACCACTTTCCCCTGGCTGTTTTCCAGTTGGGGAAGCACTTATCGATCTCCTGCAGTGCGTTTTGCGGGAGCGAGGGAGGTTAGCCCGACTTCCAGCAGAGGCACGAGCCCCGGGTGGCGCGCAGGCTTCCCAGTGGCCTGGGCCTCGGGCCGGCCACCCTGGCCACCCTTGCCACTGGTCCTTCGTTCTTCGCGGGTGGGGAGCTCCACCGGACAACCAGGGCCTCCTGCACCGGGCAGGCCCACTCGGCTGGGGGAGGGATGTAAGGACCCAGGGTATCTCTATTGACCTATGGAGGCCCCAAGAATTCCTTCATTCAGTGGATATTTACTGCCAGCCTGTCTTCAGCCCAGCAGCATGCTCGCTGGACACTCATTTCTAACAGAGAAATGGGTATGCACACTTGCCTGGGAGATTAGTGAGAGTGAAAGGAAAACCCAGTGTCAGCCGAAAAAAATGGGGATGGAGGTTTGAACCTGAAAGGATGGGCATGGACAGGTGTAGGAGTGGGAGCTGACGCAGGCAGGACTTGGGGAGGTGGAGGAGAATGGAGGAAAGTCCTTGGGTCATGTTCCCTCTCTAGGAGGCAGCCGGCATCCTATCCTTTTAAATCCAAACTTCCTGCCTGGTTTCATTTTATCTGCAAGGTATGTAATTATAGAACTTCTGCTCTAGATACTTCCACTGCGGCAGAAGTGGGCCGAGATGGACAAAGTGTCCTTGTTCTACTCTTGCTTATGTTCCTGACATAAGCAGGTCACTTAAAAGATCTGCTCTGCTCTTGCTCATCTGGAAAACGTAATCTTATCTACTTTGCCTGCTTCACAACTCGGCATAAAAACGAAGTTAGAAAGCACCCGAAACAAAATAGATGCACGTATGAATTTAGATGAATAAAAACACACGAACCTGTAAGTATTATGCAAACCTGGACATGCACTCCCTCTGAATTTCCTCAGTATTTTTCTCTGGATCTCTTAGGAAAAGTGTCACATTTAGTGGTGTGAGAGATCATCATTGACCTGCCTCACTCTCCTTGCTGGCTGGAAATCCCTTGATGGTAGGACCTGAGTCATCTTCCTTTCCACTGCAGAGCCTGTGCTCTGCTGACTCGGTGCTGAGTAAACCTTTATACAAAATAAGCAGATAGTATTGCCTTTCTTTCCATTCCATCTTTGTGTCTTTCCTTATATGCCTATGCCCATCCTTGAATGTCCAGGTCAAGTCCTACATCTTCAAAATTCACACTCCAGCTTAAACTCTGGCCAGCCCTTTCTGCTGAGCTCCTTCCCTGCTTACAGCTGGGACCACCGAGTTCAGCCCGCAGGAATGTCTTGACTTATTTGACATTTTAATGGAAAAAGGATAGTGTCTTGAGCTGGGATCATTGTGTCTCCAGGGCTCCCCTCCATAACCCGTTGGCATCTAAGTTCAAGAGGACAGAGACTTGGTCTTTTTCACCATCGTGTCCACAACATCAGTGCACTACCGGAAAGAACAGATACTCAGTAAATATTTGTTGGATGAATAAAGGGGTTTCATGCATAATAATTGGTTAGTAAATGCTAAACTCACAATCGGGTGTTTTAGAGTTGGGTGAATCATGAGTACACCAGCCTGACTGGAACAGAGGGCTTGTTTTCAGGAATAACGAGAAACAAAGATGGGAAAATGGTCTGAGGAGAGACTGTGAAGGAACTGAAATCCCATTCTGGAAGAGTGAGAAGCAAACACAAATTTCTGAATAGAGGATGGACAAGACAGAAGTGGTCAACAGGCCGTAGTAGGTAGGATTGACAGGTGTTTGATTATACAGAAAGCAGGAGGCCCAATCATGTAGGTGTAAGAGCCTAACCAATAATGATAGTAACAGATGGATGAGAGAGATCAGGGAGAATGGAAAAGCCTTTGGGTGATTGGATGGAGCTGGGGAACCAGAGACTATTGAGGACAAGGTATAGTTCTGTTGCCTGTGTTAGAACGGGATGATGACTTGTCTGGTCTCAGTGGGATCTGTGCGTTGGGGTGTAGACCATGGGGCTTGGGGAGCACTGGTGTCCTGGAGAGAAGGGAGGACTGGAGGTGAATTCATAAGACATCCTCATGGAGTTTCATGAAGTAAGAACAGACAAATCCTCTGGATGGGAAATAAGTCCTTTTGAAGTAAGGACCCAAATATTGGGGAAGAAATAGATTTAGGACACAGGAGGAAGACAAGAAGCTGGAATGGGAAACAAGCAAAAAGGGCTTAGAGAAAAAGGAAAAAACCTCAAGTCCCAAAGTCTAGGGCAGAGACTTAGGAACGTGTGGGATGGACGTGTTATGTGCATACGTGTAGAATAAAGTCCGAAAGGATGAGCCTCAGCATGATAGCGGTATTGTCTTCGGGAATACCCATCATAGGGAACTTTTCTTTTACTCCTTTTATATATTGGTCACATCTGATTTTCCTAAAATGAATGAGTAACTTGTATGACTTTCAAAAAATTACATTAAAGATAATTTGAGGGAAGGATGTTAAGTCCAAGATTACAGGAGGATCATAGACTGAGAAGAGATCAGTAGGAACTTAGTTGTTCCCTGATAAACTTGTTTCATCTTATCAAAAATAAAACATGGTGAAGGCTAAATAAATAAATATATAAAAGTACCACCTCATTCTCCTTCCTTGTTTCAGTCAACAAGTATTTCTTAAATGCCCGCTGTGTGCCAGGCACTGTCCTGGGCACCGAGGAAAGAGCAGTGAATAAAATGAGTACCATTCCATCTCTCCATAGCACTTAAGTTTTGTTTCTTTGCGGTACTGGGGATTGAACTTGGGGCATTCTACCTCCAAGATATACCCCCAGTCCTATTTTTTATTCTTTATTTTGAAACAGTCTCACTAAGTTGTGGAGGGCCTCACTAGGTAGCTGAGGCTGGCTGCGAACCCGGTTCCTCCAGTCTCAGCCTCCCAAATGCTGGGATTACAAGTGTGCGCCACCACGCCCGGCAGCACTTAAATTCTACCTGCATTCCAGTAGCAAGCATGTCCAGTGAGTCATCACACAATAAACGGAAATAATAGAAGTGAAAGCCCAAGAAGTTGGTATGTGTGGACTAATTAACAGCCTACAAGTGTGGACAAATCCAGAGTCAATAACATGATTATTCTTGAATATTCCAATTTTATTATTTTCCATAGATATTAGGAGCACTGGGGTTTTAACAAAATATACTCACACATATGCAAATTTTGTACAGACTTCACCTATTCCTTGTTTTAGGACCTGGGGGACTATATTTCCATTTCCCATTGACTAAATGTCCAAGGTACTTCCAGAGAGAAAAAGGTTGAGATTGGTGTTAACCCTTAAAGTACTAATCTGGGGAGTTGGGAGTGGGAGGGAAGGGAAATTCAAAGAGCTCAGAGAGGCTCAGAAGATCCAGAAAGTTCCTAGAATGTACCCAGGGAGAGACAGTGGGACTGTGCTCTCCTCTCCTCCTTCATAAAAAGGAAGCAGTATGTGAGATTCGAGATAGCCAGGACTATTACAATCCTATGATTGGTGCCTGTGTTGAAAGGCATGTAGAGTGCGTGACAAGGACAGTTTGGGAATAAGAAAACCTAGATTGGAATCTCAGATGTCCCTGAGATCTTTGCCTCTCAGTAAAGAGAGAAGTTTGGGCTGATCAGATTTTTTTTAACCGTGTTGACTATGAAGACTTTTTTTTTTTTTTTGCAGTACTAGGGATTGAACCCAGGGGCATTTTACCTCCAAGCTATACCCCCAGTCCTATTTTTTATTCTTTATTTTGAAACACGGTCTCACTAAGTTCTGGAGAGCCTCACTAAGTAGCTGAAGCTGGCCACGAACCTGGATCCTCCAGTCTCAGCCTCCCAAGTACTGGGATTACAAGTGTGCGCCACCACGACTGGCTTGAAGACTCCTTTTTTTTTTTTTGCGGTACTGGGGGGGTACTGGGGGTTGAACTCAGGGGCATTCTACCTCTGAGACACATTCCCAGTCCTAATTTTTATTATTTATTTTGAAACAGGGTCTCCCTAAGTTGCGGAGGGCCTCACTAGGTAGCTGAGGTTGGCCGCGAACCCGGATCCTCCAGTCTTAGCCTCCCGAATGCTGGGATTACAAGCGTGGGCCACCATGCCCGGCTTGAAGACTCCTTTTTAACAGCAAAAATCAACCAAATCAGCCATCTTCCCACCCCCCAACATGTAATAACAGTTTTGTGCAGTGACCATAAATTCAGAAACACACACACACACACACACACACACACACACACACACACACGGCGGTTCTGCCTCTGAGATACACCCCCACACCTATTTTTTTTTTTTTTAAACAGATCTCTCTAGGTTGCTGAAAATCTTGCTAAGTTTTTGAAACTGTCTTTGAACCTGCAATCCTCCTGTCTCAGACTCCCAAGTACTGGGATTATAGATGTGCACAACCATGTCCTTTAAAAAAATTTTTTTTTTCTTTTTGTACTGGGAATTGAACCCAGGGGTGCTCTACTGCTGAACTACACCCACAGCCCCTTTTTAAAATTTTTGGTACAGGGTCTTGCACAGTTGTCCAGGCTGGCCTTGAACTTGGGATCCTCTCAAGTTGCTGGGATTACAGGCATGTACCACTGCACCCAGCTTTGTCTGTTTTGATACAGGGTCTCAGTAAATTGCTGAGAGTCTTGCTAGGTTGCTAAGGCTGGCCTCGAATCCACTATTTTCCTGTCTCAGCCTCCCAAGTACTGAGATTACAGGTGTGTGCCATTGAGCCTGGCGAGAGGCCTTTATATTTCATTCATGCAAACTTTGTACATTAAAAAAAAAAAAAGAGTATATGTACCAAATAGCAAGCTCTTATTAGTATTGGGGTGTATTCGGAATGTGTTTGGGATTGTGAGCCCTTTCACAGAGCCCACAGGCTCCCTAGGGACCTTGGTTGAGAACTGCTGAGTTGGGTCTGTTGTTGATACTTTGTAGCTCTAATCCATGATAAAATATTAGGATGCACTAATCTATCCAACCTGCGAATTGAAGACCCTTCATAGAGGAAGTGAACCATTCTTCATTCTGCATATCAAAAAGTTTCTAAGCTATTTCAGGCATTTCCTAAATGAGTGAGGACAAATAAAATTTTATTTGTTCTTTTTTACCTATTCCTATCCAACACTTTTATTTATATTGGAACTTGTTTGCCATGACTTTAATATTCAGATGTGATTATTTAGGTGTTATTTGGGTTGCTATCAAGTGCTTGTTAATTCTTCCTTCCTGCATTTGACATCTGTGTTGAGTATCATTTTCATAGGGAACTAATGAACATGACTGCAGGTGCCTTTAATCACGGAGTTATGGAAACTGGAGACAGAATAGAGGGAAATTCAGCCTTTTCCTCATCTAGAAGAGAGTAGCAATGTTATCCTCCCTCACCCCATTGCCATGAATGAAAAATAGGATTGCTAAACTAATTGCAAACATCAGGAGCTGTAAAATGAAGGCCAAGTAATAAAAGTAGGAAAGATTTGACTATAATAATGTTAATTTTTTTTAATTACTGATATCTCCTGGCGGCCATCACTACCACTGTAGTAGTAATAACAATAACAAAACCCACAAAAACCTCAGCAACTGCTCCTTTAGATTGACCACTTTTATATGCCTGGAGCTTTGCCCACATCATCCCATTGAGTCTGCAAAACTGCAAAAGGTAAGTGGCTGGCCCAAGATTACACAGTTAATAAATAGCAGAGGTGGAATCTGAACCCAGGTCTAGCTGCTTCCAGTGCCCATGCCTGTCCTGTCTGGCCCCACTGTTCCTCAAAGCTAGAATTCTTGTAGATTGTGCTTTTCAGGTCAGCTGTTGCTAGACTCTCATCCTGCTGCCCCCCAGAGGAGCTGAATTGCTCACACTGAAAGGACCTGGGGAAATGGCTTCATCTCTCCATCACTGGTTCCCAATCTGATCTGAACATTGGAATCAACTAGGGGTTCTATTCTCCTAGACTCTAAGTGCCACTAGAATTTAAGCACCATGAAGAGACATATTGTCTGTTTGATTCACTGCTACAGTATTGAAAAATACCAAAGCTTGGGCCCTTCCTCAGGCTTGTTAAATTGGAATATCTAAAGCATAAATTCTTGGAAGTCAAGGATATCACCCCCAGGGGGGGACCCTGGAACATCCAGGAGGAGCATTGAATAAAAATAAGGTGGAAGGGGGGGTGCTGAGTAGGTTTTTTTTTTTTTTTCCTGAAAAAGGGGAGGTAAACCAGGAAATTTGCACTAAAAGATGGGCTCACTCATAGGTATTTAAAAAATATGTGATACTAATGTTGCCAAGGATGACAACTCCTGCTCTAAATGATTGATTAAGGCTTCACCCAGGATTGATTTGATAATGAATGCAGCTAAGAAGGCCTAGAAATGTTGGGTCTTGAAATCAGACTGCCTGGGTTCAAATCCTAGTTCTTCAAGTTCCCAGCTGTGTGACCTTGTACAAATCACTTAACCTCTTGGAGCTCATTTCCTCATTAATATTTTCATTTTTGTAGTATTGCTATGAAATTAAATAAAAACCATGCAAACTCTTCCTATGGTGCCTAACACATAGCTAACAATGTTTTATTACCAAAGAAACAAAGGAAAAGCCAGGCATGGTGGTGCATACTTGTAATCTCAGTACTCAGGAGGCTGAAACAAGAGGATTGCAGGTTCAAAGCCAGTCTCAGCAATTTAGCTAGGTCCTTAGCAACTTAATGAGACCCTGTTTCAAAAATAAAATAGGGCTGAGGGTATACTTCAGTGGTAAAATGCCCCTGGGTTCAATCTCCAGTACCACACACTAAATAAAGAAATGGAAGAAAAACAAAGTTTTGCAATATTTGTTTAAAAACCTTTATCTAGCTTTGTATGAGAATCCAGACTTGATTGAATAAAAGAGGGTGCCTTTTAAAAATGATATTAGTGATCTTTGGATATTATTGATCTTTTTAAGCCCCATCTCCAACTATCACTTTGATTTTAACCTTTAGCATCCATGCAGAATTATACAGTTGATGTCTTATTTCTCTCTTGCTTCTCAAATAAAGCTGAGAGCTGGGGCCATAGTCTTAATGTGAGCGTTGGAGCTGGAATCCCGTCAAGGATTCAGCCTTCCGGTCATTTGTTCAAAAGCACTTTGACACTAAAATCCAAAAGATACTGTTGGAGATGCTACGCTGGCAGTTTAATTGGTATATTTCAGGGAATAGACAACACAATTCCTATGTGGGCAGAATGAAACTGGGAGAAGGACAATTTATCCAGTGAGTCCAGATAGGAAAGAGAAAAGAAAGAGCTCAAACAAAAGAAATTCTTTAGTCAAGCTATTTTGCCATTTCTTAATAAGTAATTCTTTAACTTCATGGAAATAGATACAACTTCTAAGTATTTTTGTGGCATAAGTATAGGGCTGATAATACAGGAAGAATACATAGAAAATGTCTTACAAAAGTCTGGCTTCCCAATTTGTGCTTCTTAATATGCAAATAGCAAAATAAATACTGCTACTGCACTTATTAGGAGCAAGGAAAATGTGAAACATATTTTCCACATAGGGGGCAGCACAGAAGAAGAGAGGACCAGTTAGATGCTTTATCAAGTTGAAGCTAAAAATATTTTCCCTGGTCCTGTTGCAAATATTGATTTGGTTTGTGCCCTCACCCCTGGGAGTTCTGTGCCTACCCATTCTGTTGGCTACACTCGAATGAGAGTTAATAAATTGTTTGACTTTTGTAATTAAACTTAAGAACCTGATTGAAGGGGATTTCAACTTCCCTGAAAATGCACTTTAAGTTAATCTGCTTAAGAGGAATTATCTGTTTCTTATTAGCAAAACATAAAGACTCTCTTTGCCTCTATAACTGATGATTTTTACAGGCCTCACCATGAATCTTGTGTTAATGTTAAAGTTTGAGCAAATTATTTGGTGAACATAAAAAATTCACTTGTCAAAAATTGGGGACTTTTTAAAATTATTGGCCATGTATAGGATGGTTGTTGTTTTGTAGGTGTTATTATTTTCACTTTTTCTACCTAGATTCACCCCTTAAAAATGCCACCTATTTTGTCCTGTTTAAGAAGTTTGAGAATTCTAGTTCTTCCAATATTTTTTTAAGAAAGGCCGGCCATAAATGAAGAATGAGAATTATTTCTTGAATTGTGATTTGGTGGAGTAAATTCCCAGGACTGTTAGTGAATAAATCATTTTAGGTACATTTCTCAATACTGACTTATCTGCATGTTTTTCATATATGATAATCACAAACAAATTATTATAATTGGGTCCTTGTGTACTTCCAGAATTACTTAAGGTGACACATGTAAGTGAATCTCTAATGTGTTAGATTAAATTTCTGTACCAAACATTTAAAAGCACACTGAATTGCACTGTGTGCTTATGAAGGATACTGTGTGATTGATCCTGCTAATGTATGATTCAATAATAAAATTGTTATAGTTTGTGCTTGTGCATTCAACACCTTAGGTGGAGATTATAGAAATAGTAGTCATGAATAGAGTCAGTTTCTTAGGAAAATAATGTTTCCATTAATTCTCAAAGGCAAAAAATTTAGTAAGGATGAAAGACTGAAATATTATTTTGAAAGTGGAAATGCTTTTAATATGTCAACAATGATGCTTATGTTTGACCTGGGCTATTTTCAACATAAGTACATTTTAGCTGCTATAGCTTGGGGATAGGAAAGAATAGGAAAGTGCAAGAAGGGATCTAACGTGATTGTACTCAGAATGGAATAAAGAGTCGGTATGTATTAGGATACTTTTGTGTGAAGGTATTTGCACTTGAAATAAACATTGAGGCAAAAGTAGGGTTTGGAATGAAAGTATTGGGTGCCTACCTGGATCCCCGTTTCTTTGGGGGTACCTAAAGATAGGGCCAAGGTGAGATGGGAGTAATTGGGGTCTACTCTTCCACTGCCTTTGTCAGATCCAGCAAAGCCTCCTGAAGGAGCTGCTACGTGTGGTGTATTCGGCAGCTACTTTTTGATTTCTTGTCAGCATCTGAGTTAATGGAGAGACACCTGATTGATTAAAACAAAACAAAACACTTACTGTCCTAAGTGATCATCCTTTACAGAGTTCATGACAAAACATTTGCACTCTAGTCCTTTGAACTTGATGAGAATTGGAAAATAGAGAAGACTGTGAAACTAATTCACAAGGCAAGGATTGTGTAGAGAAGAGCCATTATCAGTTAACTTCAGATATCTATACCTGCTAATGAACTTTCTACCCCTGGAATTATGCAAGTAGAGTTCCCATCTGCAGGAATTACAGGATTTCTTTTTGGTGTAAAATTATTTGATGCCAGCACTTGTTGGGACTTAACTCATTTATCTGACCTGAACTCTGGTTGCCTCACCATAAATGTTTTTTTTTTTTCTTTATAGCCAAGCTGACAGGAAAAGTTCTTGTACTGCTGTTGAGAATACAGAATCAAAGACGGTAGATTTTAGAGTATGAACAAAGGATTATAACCATAACTTTTTCATTTTAAAGATTGATATAAGAAATACACTGTTTATCAGTTCAGAAGCTTTAGAATAGTTTTTTTATATGTCATCATTCATTGCTTTATTGAAAATATAGCCTTAATGCAGGCTTTTGCAAGAAAAATATTATCTGTTCAATTAATAGTTTTTTGTACACTTCTGATAAACCTAATATTGGAAAATGGGTTGCCCTTTCGGGGGAGATAGTTATAAATCTCAAAAGCAAGAGATGTAGTCAAAATGAAGAATTCAAAAGCATATGAATTATTTAAATTTAAATTTGTAATAGACTTTATCTCTAAATATTATTTGCTCTATAAGAACAAACAGAATCACCTTGTGTGTAAGTGTGTGTGTGTGTGTGTGTGTGTGTGTGTGTGTGTGTTGTGTTTTCCCCTTCCGCCATGTAGGCTGTCTGGGTTTGACTCAGATTCACTGGAGGCATGCCTTGAACTTTTCATACTCTTTTTTAAGCCCTAATGCTGAGGGGAAAAAAGAAAAACACTTTCCTTGGCACAAACTGTTCACTGGCTGATGAGTCAAATATACACACACACATGCACACACACACGCCTTTATCCTCTGGAGTTAAGGCTCAGCAGTCACATCTGGATTCCATACTATGATTATGTTTATGGTATACTCACCTTGCTCTGTATATTTAGACTTGAGGCTTATACATCTCATGTCTTTCTGTCTGGTCGATTTTTGACAAAATATGTTGGTAAGATTTTCAGGTTTTGTTTAGGCATCTGTACCTTGCTCTGGGGAACCGGTCACACTGTGTTGATTACTAATGCACATTCATTTCAGGTGGATTATTTTAAAATAACTATAATTCTGGAAGGATGCGATTGGAGGAGCGAGGCTCTGCTCTGTATCAAACAGAAAAACAGGAGTACGGGAAACTCCTTGAGCTACTCAGTGCTTTCTGACATCTGAAAGAAAAAAAACTGCAGATTGAATTCTAAGAAAATCGTAGGAGATAGAAATGAGGAGCAAGCCTCTACTTAGAGGAGGGACTGCAGTCTGCTCTCATCATGCTTGGTAACATCCCACCTCATCCTAAACACTGTGGTTGAAATGTTCACTTAGAATCATCTTGCGCATTCTGCAAAGGCAGAAAATAATGAAATCTATTTTTTTCCCCCTTAGCCAATCCTTCTATATTAGTTCAGGAGCTAGAAAGTGAAGTTCAGATTGGCATTATTTCTAACTGGAAATATGTGCACCATATATATTGAATACAGACATTTCAACAAGAACTGTTACCCCCACCCCAACCTGAAGTTAGCTTTTTATTTAAATGTAAAGGACCATAACATTTCTCTGTGTTTCTTTTAGTGGATTAGATACGTCAGTAGCAAGTGTAAACACATGGACATACCAAGGAAATAAAGCTTAATAAATGAGTAAATTTATGAATCTGAATTATGAAGTGTGTTAGCAATTACCATTCCAACCAACCACATATAGCCTGAGGTTTAATTATCACCACTCTGTGTACATGTACTTAGGTGTACATGGACATGGTAACAAATGTGGCACTTGAAAACACATTCTGATATTTTTAAGTGCATACCCAGCATCTTTACAAACCCCATCTGGCATGAAGTTCACACATATTTAACCAAAGGATAATTTATACCTTGTGAAGTCAGCTGGTTTAAAATGTGCTACAGCGATCTCCGTGAAGA
The DNA here is from genome assembly GCA_004027655.1 of Graphiurus murinus. Taxonomy (NCBI): domain Eukaryota; kingdom Metazoa; phylum Chordata; class Mammalia; order Rodentia; family Gliridae; genus Graphiurus; species Graphiurus murinus. The sequence goes on along the minus strand of PVLC010004959.1, from coordinate 48,920 downwards.
GTAAGCCGAAAGGCGGGATTTTGTTGTTTCGGAACTTTGGAACTCTAGTCCGACCTCTTGCATTATGCAAAAATAAAGGAGGTGGAAGAGGAGGAGGAGGAGGAGGAGGAGGAGGAGGAGGATGCAAAAGTGAAGCCTTTCCTGTGTCTGCTGTCAGCTTTTACCTCCATTCCTCAGATGAGGTGCTTGGGTGGCTTTTCTCCTCTTCAAATGTTCGTTTACAGGCCCCCTCCAGAAATATGGTGAACCGGTGTTAGAATTGCCCCCATGCTCTCTAGCTCTGGGAGTTCACTCGGAGGGGACCAGCAGCAGGCGGGCCACCTCCCTGCTCCCTCCCAGAGAGCCACCTTCCCAGGCCTCCACTTTGCATCCAGCCTCCTGCACTGTTCTTTGCCAGTGGGGGTTTGGTTTCTAGCCCTATGATGGTCCAGGCTCCCCTGCTTTGGCTGCAGGGGCTTAACTCAACCCGCTTTCCTATCTTGGCCTCCTAAACTAAGAGGCAGAGCTGTTCAGATGTAAAAATTCCTATGGCTTTTTTGTGGTTGTATGTATTTATCTCTCATCTATTTCCCATTAAGTGCAATTTTTTTTGTTTGTTTTTTAGATAAGGGACTCAGAGCCAGTCAGAACTTTTGGGGTCATTTAGTTCGATATTTTATCCAGTAATTATCTTATTATTTATCTAATTAATTGTCTCATTTCACAGATAAAAATAAAAAAGATCTAATATGAGCAAATTAAAAATTGTAGGTTTCTGGTTAAGACCTTCCACCTAATTCATCATATTCAGGAATAAGTTTACTTAGTAGGCTTAAATTTAAAGAATCCCCTGCCCCTTTTTGTTGCATTTTCACTATATAAGCAAAGGAAAAATGTATTTTAATGAATACCATATATTTTGGTTTAATTGCCCTAATTGAATATCCTATAGGTTTTGACAGTTTTAAAAAATTTTAAATCTCAAAATGCCAAATCCCCAAATTTCTAGAAAAAGGATGCAGCACCTATGATAAAATTCTGGAACTTGTACCAGGACCTTTCACTAGGTTCAGATGTAAAAATTCCTATGGCTTTTTTAGATTTTTAACTGTAAATGGTCTTTTTTATAGCTCCGTTCTCTATACCCTTTGTCAGTAAGTGGGCAGATGTTTTTGCCTTTTTAAGAAAGTCCAGTAATAGGCACGTCTACTGCCTGTAGTTCACCAGCTACAAAAGAAATCCATGGCTCATCCTGACGAAAGGTGATTTCCCTGAAGCTTTGTTCCCAAATTGGCAACCGGCAGCGTGACACGGAGTAAGTGGTGCTTCCTGCCAATTACCTTGAAAAAGTCTCCCTTATTTAGATACAAACTTGGGCTTTCACCTGTCAGAGGAAAATGAAACCACCACTAACAGGTTTCATGTTTATTTCTCCAGCAGATTCATGCCCATCGCCAAGTGATTTCTTCCCCCCAAGCAAATGACTCCCTCGAATTGGCCTTGCAATGACTACTTAATAAAGCTACTTAGGAAAACTCCTCAAGTGTGTGGTCCCCCGTTCCCACAGTGTGTCACTGCTGCCGCCATGTGACAGGTCGGAAACATCAGCAAACCCTAAACAATTAGAGCATCAGTCCCCCCTTCCAAAAGCAAGGCCTCAAGCTACCTCCTAGACAGGGACATTGTCTCCTCCTCGCTCCTAAATCACCCTGGACCCGTGTGAGTGTCATTCTGAACCACGGCTGCTGAGAGGAGAAAGGCATGGGTGATTAAGAAAATAGCTTCTTTCTCCCAACAAATACATCTAATTTTAGTGTCGAGGGAGATTTTGTTTTCAATGTGTTTGGGTAGTTTCCCAAAATCTCAGGCAGAAATCATACTATATCCCAAGAGGTAAATTCTCTCTCTTAAGACAAAAAAAAAAAAAAAAAAAAAAAAAAAAGTCACACCCAAAACTTGTAACTCTAGGAACCCAGGAGTAAGTACTTGGGGCTGAATGCAAAGACCGTTCTCTCTAGCAAGCTGGTTCTTGAACTGGGCTAAGAGCTTTTCAATTGCCGTGACATTTTCAGCCAGGGAAGTTAGTAGTAGTTGCTGCCCAGCAATGTTTTAGAGGCAATTATTTTATATGATCAATGGAGCAATTCCCCTTCCAGAAAGGAACCAAAGCGATCAAGTTAAATCATTAAAAAGAGAAAGAGAGAGCCAGAGAAAGGATTCCTCTCATTAGCAGGTGCCGGGGCTGCAGACTCTGCGGCGGTGGTGGTGGTGATGGCGCACAATGTCACTGGCCCTTTAAGACAATGACTGTGCTCCCTCCTCTACTGGCCCCCCTCCCCTGTAGTGGTTGACAGGTCTAAACCTCCGGAGCAGCCCATTGTGGCCGCAGTAGGAGGCACCTGCAGAAAATGTGCCAAAACCAGGCAGGGAGCGAGAGCTTTTCAATAAGCCCCGCAGCTGGAGAGGAGCCGCAATACTAAACAACCAGGCTGGGACCAGGCATGTGATGGGAAAAGGGGTCAGACCAGACACCTCCTACAGGCTTTCTGAGCACTGTGCGGTTCAATTTGATGACATCTTCTAGCTGGCTTTTCTCTATTTGCTTAATATGCTGAGGTATTTAGCTTAAAAGCACTAAACGCTCCGTCACGATGAGCGGTTTTCCTTTCTCCATTTACCATTATTAAAGAGATTTTCCAGTGTGTTCCCCTTCTCTTTCTGCCCCAAACTAAGACTGTTTTCTTCTTGCTTCCGTCTCATGGCTAGCTATAGGCGTTTAGCACACGTCGCCTGCTTGGTTTTACTCATCTTTAATTCAGGGACAAGTAAAGCTCTCCAAATTTAGGATCTGTGCCGCCTTCATAAAGCACAGCTCCCAGCTGCTCCAAGCACACATCTGGAAGCCACATTCTTGCATTTCCAGTCAGTAAACATTTATTGTGCATCTGTTGCGTACTCACCATTTGCAGGGCTTCTGGAAACCCAGAAGTGGACAAGACCTGCTTCCCTTTCATGCTAATGCAACTGTGGGCTTGAGGAATTTGTTTTGTGCTCATGTACTTGTCTCTGTACTATTTATAGCCCCTTTTGAGACGAAGCAGGGTGGAGGGGAGGCCAGGGAGAGGCCTGGGATGTGCCGGTGGCTTTGTGGAGTGTGTCTTGGGAAACTAGAGGGCAAATTCTCAATGCCACCTCTCCAAGATAAACGAGCGACAAGAGCCCAACATGGTTCCTTGGTTTTGGGCAACTCTTACCTGTCCGTAATCCTTACATTCACATGGTTTTCATATTTCCATCAGTTTTCTTCTCACTTGACGCAGTAGCAGCAAGGCATTATCTCTGTCTTACAGATGAAACATCTGAGACTCAGGGCTAAGCCCCTTACCCAAGACCACACAGCAAGTAGGTGGTAAGTGCAAAGGTCCACCCCCCCCCAACACCTGCCCCAACTTTGGCTTCTCTCCTGAGCTGCCTCTTCAAACTGCAAGCCAGCAGGAGTGGGTGACTTAGGAGCAGGTAGAATGGCATGTTCACGGTGCAACTCTTTTCCCCTCCCACAGATGGAGAGTGTTGGCGTGTATGGATTCTGTGGGTGTAAAGCCAAGAACAAAATGAAGTGTGATTCAAGGTGGGAAATAACGGCTACAGGTAGGAAGTGAACTAATTCGTGTAAGTACGGAACTGGCGTGTGAAATAATCACCCTGGGAACCTCACACCTTTCGGGGGAGGACTTAGGTACATTTGAAATGTGGACATTTAAACTTGCACACACACACACACACACACACACACACACATTTGCTCAACAGCTGCGGCACAGACAGCTTGTTCAGAATGCCAACAAAAGGCTTGGGAGAAAGGGTATTTCAGGGGTACTCTGGAGTCAGGAAATGAAATCCTGGCATCATGACTGGCCACCCTGCCACAGGTCCAGCGGGACCTGGTGTCACCCTAGCCTGGTGGGCTCACTCTGTCCCCCTGCTCCGCTCTGGTGGCCCTGGTCTCTGTTGGGGGCAGGAAGAGATGGTCTCTCCGAGGTCCCAAGCTTGTTGATGCTTTAACATGTCTCTCTGCTCAGAGGACTGGTCCTCTTCCTCCTTCTTCCTCGGTGCCTCCCTCCGATTCTGGAGAAAACAAGTGGACTATTCATGTAGAAAGAGAAAGAGCGGGGAGGGGGGGAGATGCCACCGGCAAACTCCATTGAAAGCCACTGGCTGTTCATTTACATTCACACTTTTAAAAAATGTTAACTAATGATGTTAAATGGTTTGCCAAAGGTCCTGGCAGGTCAGTTGTAGAAGTGTCATTTCTGCCTAATTAGGGCTCTTGTGGCTGCCTGGGGCCTCCCAGTGCAACCGGTGACAAGCCAGAGCTGACAGCTTCAATTGGTGCCAATAGGAAGGTTGGACTGGTCATGTTTTCCAACTCAGCCAGGTGTTTGCTGAATGGGGGAGGGGGCTTGGCGAGATCTGAGCACTCCTATGATCCTTTTTCTTTCGCCGCCCCCTCCCAAGTCCTTCCCCTTTGCCTGTCTTGTCTTATGTCAAGGTCAAGAATGGGCTTTGCTAAATCAGCAATTTGGGTTATCTCTGGGAGGTCATTAGCAATCCCAGCCCAGACATTTCAAGTGGTCTCAGACCCCAGATGCTAGATTTTTTTTTTTTCCTTCCTAAAAATCAGAAAGTATGAAAAAGAAAAGGAATGCTTTAGGTAATAATAGTGAGCATAAAACAAAACAAAACAAAAAATCCTCCCAGAAAGCTCTTGAGTAGTCATCAGAGCATTCAACTCCTGAAGACATTGTAAATAATAAAACGGCTTAAAGGGAAGACAGCTCAAGTGTCCTGATTAACATCTTAAACATTTGAAAGAAGAAAATACGATAATGGAAAAAGTCTTATCATGTTCAGTGGGCTGTATAGTACCTGCCACATAGTAGGTGTTCGATAAATAGTTTGCGCTAGATGTGGTGGCTCATACTGGGAGGCTGAGATGGGAAGATCTGCAAGTTTGAGGCAGGCTCAACAATTTAGGGAGACCCTCAGCAACTTAGTAAGACCCTGTTTCAAAACTAAAAACAATGAAATACAGTAGGGCTGGGGATGTGTCTTAGAGATAGAAATCCCCTGGGTTCAGTCCCCAGTATCAGTAGATAAATAAATAGTTTATTCTTTGATTTGATTTTTCAGGAGAAAAAAAAAAAAAGATGTCTGAGAGACAAAGATAGAGATACTGCGGTTTTTCAGGCTTGCTTTAATTGTTCCTGAAATCTATTAGTTCTTCAAATTTCTTAGTTGACCGGAAAGTATATGCGAAGTTGAATTTCCACATTGGTAGGTTGATATGGCTGTTTTCTTTTTTGTTTGTTTTTATAACAACTTAAAATAAGCGAAATGCCACTGGTGAGGCTGCGGCAACTACAACAGGAGGAGATGGTCTCGTGGCATTGATAGGCCTTCTGTGTCCAGAAGCTGGATTTGCAGCGTTGGAGGGGCCCACAGGGGTGGTGGCACTCCTTTGTTGGGCCTGAATGGAACCCAGGCAAATGCACGTGCATGTACAGAACATGTTAGTGGGTCTGCGAAACGACAATGGGATTGATACATGGGATTTGGGGGCAGTGCTGTGTTAAAGAAAAACGTGAACTGGAAAAACCAATGTTTGTTTTAGGAAAATCTAAGCCCAAACCCACGGATGGTTCTGGGAAGGAGAGGGCCTTGGAAACTTCAGGTTTTCAGCTTCCTTCCCTTGTCTAATGACCCCGCTCCCACTTGCTGCCTCTTGTTTTTTCTAGTGTGAGACTGTGGACATTGGGGCTAGAAAACTAGAGCATCCATTTCTGTTGGTTTTTATGAAAGGAGTGTTATGAAGATTAGGCGAGGCCTCATGTCTCAGCACACCTCGGGCAATACCTGGCCGCAGTCAGGTGCCCAGTGGCAGTGAGCTCTCTCCCTGCCCCGTGGGTCCTTGATGGCTGGAGGCCACCAACTGGCCTGCGGTGTCAAGTTCTTTTCTCGGCCTGCCAGCAGGTGAGCTACTGAGCGAAGACAGTGACCGAGGCTGCTTCAGCTCTGCATCTTCAGTGCCTGGCATGGAGGGAACCCAGGACCTAGTCAAACAAAGAGAATTAATAGAATTGACTGATGGGCAGACTTCATGAAAGATGAATGAACACACTGACCCAGACGTATTCCAACAGAGTCATTGACTGTCTCGCCACCTCCTCCCTTGCCACTAACCTCCCTTCGAAGGCCAACTCTGCGTTTTTGCCACCCACAGTACACATCCGTTGTACTCTTCTTGGGTGACCACCTCGGTGTCTCCGCTGCTCCTGTAGACAGCTGTTGACTCATACTGCTTTTATCCAGGCCATCATTTTGCTCGTAGGAACGGTCCTAACCTCTGTCTCAGCTCTGCCTCCCACACCCGCCTTCATCTCCTGACCCGAAGCTGCAATTGCGGCCTGTGTTCTCTGCGGGCAAATGGTTGTTGGGTGATTCTTGTAAGTGCTAAAAAGTGGCCACTTAAGAATCTCCTTGTGGCTAGGAAGATGAGTATTTAAAATCATTCTGGAAGGGATTAGTGGGGGGAAATAAAAAAAACTTCTGCAGCCTCTAGATCAGCGCAGAAAATATAAACCAATTAATTATGAAAACTAAAACAAACAAAGCTTTTGTTGTTGTTGATGTTTTGCAGAACTGGGGACTAAATCTATATATGAGTCTTCTACCGCTGAGCTACACCCCCAGACCTTTTTTATTTTTATTTTGAAATAAAACCTTACTAAATTGCTGGGCTCAGATTTGTGATCCTCCTGCCTCGGCCTCTGGAGTTGCTGGGATTACAAGTATGCACCAGCAGCCTGGCAAACAAAAACTTTTAAAGACTTGTGAACAGGGGAAAGATCCTACAGACAAAAGTCCTCCATTTTGTGGCATTAATAATTTCCAATGGGATTTGTGATAACTGATCACCACAGTGGTGACCCTAACCTCAAAAGGTAAAATTGAAAGAATATCACCTATGCCTTCTGATTTTTTTTCCATCGTTAAGGCTTTTTGTGGGCCTTCCAGATCTGGCTCTTGCTTCTCTTTGACCTTGAACCCTTACTCTGGTTGTGCTGATCTGCTGGAAGTTCTCTGGACATGCTGGAATGTTTCATGTCTCTGGGCTTTTGAGCAAACTCTTTCTTATTTTTGCAGTGAATGCCCTGACAAACACCTGTTCCTAGGAAAGATTCAACTCCATACCACCATCACAAAGCTGCTCCTGGTACCTCCCAAGTTAGATTCATCTTTCTCTCTTTTGTATACTTATAGAACCTTATGTTCTTAATAATAATAATAATAATAATAATAATAATAATAATAATAATAATGTGTTCCCCTTTTTTTTAGTGCTAGGGATTGAACCCAAAGCATTCTACCTTCAAGCTATGCCCCCAGCTTTTTTGAAACAGGATTTCACTAAGTTGCTGAGACTGCACTAAAACCTTGGATCCTCCTGTCTCAGCCTCCCAAGTTCTCCCATGTCTGGCTGGGCTCCTATTCATTGAGTGCCTTCTAGATGCCAAGAAGTATCAGGGCTTTCAGTTGGTGTATCACTGAAGTCTGCCACCCTACGGGGAAGGCACTATTGTGGATATTTATTCTAGTGATGAGAATCCTGCAGCTCAAGTTCCATGTTTGATGTTACACCAGGTCAAAGCGATGGAGCCGGGACCTGGACCCAGCCAGTATGGCTCAAGTCTATTTTATTGAGCACTCTCAATACAGAGCCACCAAACCATGCTGCCTCCCTTTATAAACAGCCACTATGCTGACAGATAGGGGTGTTTTAGTTCTTAGCTTTTCTCTTCTGAATGGTGAGCTCCTTGGGGTTGGTGATACTCATTTATCTTTGTGTCCTAAAACCTAGAATAGCACCAAAACATGGCAGAGACTCTTAAGGTTGGCTGAACTTTTAAACATTGAATTGAATTTTACTATAGATGTGTATGTATGTGCATACATATAATATATATACATATATGTACATTCCTTCCAATCTCCCTTGTTCTCTTCCTATATGCATATATATCATCTGCATATTGATTTATGCATTTATGTACATTCTCACATGTACATATATATACATGCATATTTTATACACACATATCCATACATATATCCCTGTCTCCTTGCTCTCTTTATATATGCATGTCACATACATATATGCATATTTAATACATAAATAATAGGTATATACACTAGACTAGAGATATAAATGGAAATTAATAGATGCTGATAACATATGCATAGATATTATAACATATGCATAGGTGTATAAATTAACATATCCATGTATCTTAATCTGTAAACAGCAAGAGAGGCAGGGAAGGGGACGATCAGATGCAGTCTGGAGGAATAGCCGTGTGTCTCATGGTCGCCTTGACCGTGAATTCTGCGTTCCGCTGCTTCCTTAGTGGGGATGATGCAGCACAAGCCCCTGGCTGCCTGTCCCCCCCTCACAGACCTCTGAGCTCTCAAAGCTCTGCCACAGTGCCTCGCGGTTACACTTAGGTCTGAAAGCTCACCAGAGGAGGAGGCGACCTGGTGGGATGCACCCTTGAGCTTTCCTCTCTGCAGCATCTCCGGCTGCTGTGGCCGTGAGCAATTCCCTCAGCGCACAGTGCCTTGAGCCTGCACTTGCTATGATGGCAAGCACGGGTGTCGTTCTCTGTCACAGGTGCTCACACCACCTTTCTATAATAGGCTGTTGTGGCAGCAAAAGGCCAGGCCGACTAATGGCCAGGGCTGAGGTCCTCAGCATAAACTGAGGCTTCCCCAGAGCTGAGGCGACTGGAGACCTGGGGAGCTGGGTGCCCATCCGACGACAGCCAGTAGTTCCAAACAGCAAGCTCCTCTACTCGGCCTTAGACTCTCTTCTCAGTCTGTTGCTTGTGGAGGGGGAAAGTCCATGTGCCATTTATGCCCAAGTGCCTCCCCTTCCCTTCCTGTTTGCTGTGGCACACCGAGGCTTAGGTGAAAACATGGTAAAAAGCCAGGCGTGGTGACGCATGCTTGTAATCCCAGTACTTGGGAGGCTGAAACAGAAGGATCGCAGGTTCGCAGCCAGCCTCAGCTACTTAGTGAGGCCCTATTTCGAAATAAAGAATAAAAAATAGGGTAGGGGGTGTAGCTTGGAGGTAGAATGCCCCTGGGTTCCATCCCCAGTACTGAAAAAAAAAATTGCTGAGACTGTTATCTTGTACTTCTTCCTCCTTCTGCCTTTTTCCCCCCTCTGTGGGATAAGTATGGAACTCGGGACCCCATGTTGGCTAGGCAAATGCTCTATAACTTAGCTACTCTCCCAGCCCCTTGCAATTCTTAATGCCTTCAGTGAGGGTTCCTGCATTTTCATTTGGATCTAGCTCCTGTGAATTATGTAGGTGGCCCTGCCTCTGGGCTTATGCCACCCATCTGACGACAAGACATGGAGATATAGCTTTAAAATCCTCATGTTGAACTGGTTTGTGTCAGCCCACCTGCGGAGGGCCCAGGAGTGCTTTAAGAAAGGAGTCTGGGCCGGAGGACGTGGAAGGTCAGAAAGGGTTGGGGGCCCTGCATGCCAGCTTTCCCCAGGATCAGCCATGCTGAAAAGTGGTCTTAATGCCTGCCTCCCGGGGGTGAGGAGGTGAGCAGTCAGCCCATAATTGAGAGAGTCCTGTTTTCTACATCGGGACTACCAAGTCATTTGGCCAAGATTTTCTGCTTGTTTGAAGTCTGCAGAATAAAAATAAAATCCTTAGTAAAACACACCAAATTTAGAAATGGACTTTTCTTTTTAGAAACATATAGAGAAATGTTCTTATTTTAGCTCTTCGTTTTATTTCCTTTTGCTTGCGTAACCTCCTGTCTTATTCCAAAAGGGACTTGTCAAACATACATACAATAAAATGATAGGAATGACTGATACTGTTGAGAACAGAACTGAAAGGAAAATAAAACAAAATCAAGGGTGAGGTTAGTTCACAAATGCCTGCCATGAGGCATTGTTGATTTTAAAAAGGATAAAACACCAGAGCACATTCAAAAGGAAGATTATAAAAGCCGGGCATGGTGGTGTTCACCTGTAATCCCAGTACTTGGGAGACAGACAGGAGGATCGCAGGTTCACAGCCAGCCTCAGCAACTCAGTGAGGCCCTCTGCAACTTAACAATATCCTGTTTCAAAATAAAAATAAAATAGGGCTGGGGATGTAGCTCAGAGGTAAAATGCCCTTGGGTTCAATCCCCAGTACCACCAAAAAAAAAAAAAAAAAAAAAAAAAATTGGGCTGTCATCGTGTCTCTTGGCTTCCTAACACCAGAGAAAAGAGACACAGGTGCTCAGCTGCATGTGTGCAGAAGAGGACGGAGCAGGAACTGGCCATGCCTTGGCCTCTGCTGTCTCACTGCAGGTAAAGATGGCTTGGGAATGAGTTGGGCTTTCCAGGAATCTGTTTGCCTGAGGGACCCAAGATAGTGCAGGGTGAAGCTGCATTTGGAGGAGAGAGGATAATTTTGAGTACAACCAGCACTTCAAATCCTCCAGTTCCACGTCCATGGAGTCAACTAAGCCAGACGGAAAACATTTGGTGTGTGCATGGGGTGTGGGGGGGGGCAGGATTTGCATCTGTACTGAACATGTACAGTCTTTTTTTTTTTTGTCATTACCTCTAAACAATAGAGTATAACAGCTATTTACATTTTATTGGGTATTAATAGTCATCTAGAAGTGATTTAAAGTATACAGGAGGAGATGTCTAGGATATATGCAAGTACTATGACGTTTTCCATAAGGGGCTTGGGCATCTGCGGATTGTGTTATCTACAGGGGTGTTGGGATCGATTTTCCCTGGATCCCGAGGGACAACTGTGATTCACTGTGTCCTGCCAGTCTGTTCCTTATCTGCCTACAGACTGAGCAGGACTTGAGCAAACAACACACAAAGGCTCCTGGCTCCTGGCTCCTCGGTGCCACCTGGCAGCAGCGGTGAGCCCGGCGCTGGCAGTGTTGGTGGCACTTGCGTGGTGGCAGTGGCACCAGCACTGGCGGTGGCGGTGGCACCAGCACGAGCAGCACCTGTACCAACAGGAAAGGTGGCCCCGGCACCTTCGAAGTGGACACAGCAGCCCCACAGCAGCAGGAGCATGGGGAGCAAGTGGCCGGAGACAGCCAAGCATGGCCTCTGTCAGCAGGGAGAGGGCCCTGTGGCTGGCCCTGTGGTGACAGGAGCCTGGACAAGGGGAGACAGTGGAGTCTTATCCCAGAGTTATCTGAGGTTCCTACCCAAGGAAGACTTCTCCAATTGCTGGGGGGAATAGGAATCAAAGAAATGCTCTTTATGCTATTAAAATTACCCATTTTAGTTGTAGAATGCTGTGACCCATTAAGATATGAGTGACATAAAATTCAGAGCATCTGCAAGGGACCAAGAGAAGCTGAGTTTTCCCCTAGTACGGACAGTTGAGCATTCATTCATTCATTCATTCATTCAGTGATTCATTCAACAGACAGCTACAGGACCCCTGCTGGGAGCTGGAGTCAGATGGATTGCTGGGACTGATATCTGGTTGTGCCACTCGCTAGTCCATGATCCAGAACAAGCTACATGGTTTCTCCAACCCCCGGTTCCCCTGTCTGTAATGTGAAGTGTGAATAATATTAAGTATCCACCTCTTAAGGTGCATGTGAAGTGCACAGTGCCTGGTACAAGTTAAGCAATCCAACGAATGTGAACTATGCTCAAAGGTGTAAGTTGTGCCAAGTGACGTCATCCCCCATGTGTTAAAGTATTATCTGTCAGTCTAATGAGATGCTCCATAGCTGAAGCCCAGAAGGATGTACCTATGTCACTGTGGTTGTGACTTGGTTAGAGAGATTACAGGTCATTGATTTAATTACTTCTCTCGTCTGCTTTTTAGGATTCTCCCAGGGTACATCAACTGTTTGTGAGGTTTTAAGACAGAAGGGGAAACAATCCCCTCTGACCATCTCTTTGGTGCTTGACCTGGCTCTTCATGTGACACTTCTGTCCCTTGAATATTTCCCTCGCAGGGAGGTGCAGCTGTACTCAGGACACCCGGTTGCATCAGATTCCCAGAAAGTGCTTCTGTAGACTGTCTGTTTGTGGTTTCTAACATTTATGCTCCATTCATTCACTCACTCAACAACTCCCTACTAAACACCTCCTGTACGCCAGGCATGCTGTTAAGTTCTGGGGAGACGAATGGTGAATGAAACAGGGTCAGCGGGGCCCCTTGATGCAGCTGGTCACTTAGCGAGGTTTTCCGACTGTCACCTAATAATTAAGTGAATATGTCATTACAAATGGAAGTGCTTTGAAGGCAAGGAACACGGGTGACATTCAGACAAGATCAGGGTGGAGGCAGTCAAGAGAGGGTCCCCTGGGAGGTGACAGTTACACTGAATCAGGAATGGTACCTGGGGGCTCCTGGGTATATAGGGTAGAGGATGAGCAGTCCTGGCAGGAGAGCCGAGTCTGCTCTGGGGCCACAGAGATCTAGCTCCCTTCTACCCGATGTCAACTCTTTGAAGATGCTTCTTCCCAGAGCCTTTCTGTTTTACTCTTAATCTCTTCAACTTTTCTTCCTGGGATTGGATTTCACAGCCTGTTGTCACTTAGTGATTCAGTATGTTCACATGCCTCCTCCCTTTTAAAAAAAATTATAACTTTATTGAGCTATTACTCACATACCATATAATTCACTCACTTAAAATGTATGATTCAAAGAATTTTAGTATGTCACGGAAATGTGACACCATCATCGCAATCAATTTTAGAACTTTTTTGTTACCCCCCAAAGAAACCTCATATCTATTAACAATCACTTTTCATTTCCTTTCAAAACTTTAGCCCCGTATCAAAGTCAATCACTAGACTGAACTTGAGAAGGAGGGAGGTCCAGGGAGTGGGGCAGGAATTGGGGAAGGGTTAAACGAGAAATGTGTGCATGTATGCCTTTATCAGCTTGTACCTAACAAAGATGTATGATTACAATGCACCAATTAAAAAAAACAAAATTAAAAAAACTTTAGCCCTGGGAAACCACTAATTTCTTTCTGTTGCTATAGATTTGCTTATTGACATTTTATATAAATAGAATTAACTATACAGTGTGTTATCTTTCATTTAGCATAATCTTTTTAAAGTTGATTCATATTGTAGCTTTTTACTGCTGAAGAATATTCCATTGTGTGGTTATATCATGTTTTGTTTATCTATTAGTTGAAGGACAGTTGGGCTGTTTCCATTTTTTAACTATGTGAATAATGCCGATGTGAACATTCATGTACAGGTTTTTGCATGAGCATATTTTCACTTCTCCTGGGTACATATGTAGGAGTAGAATTGTGAGATGGTATAGTAACTCTGTTTTTAAACTTATGAGGATCTGCCACACCGTTTTCCACCATGACTGTGCTATTTTACAGTCCCACCAGCTGTGCCTGAGGTTCTGATGTCCTCGAGTTCTCACCAACACTTTCTATTACCTGTCATTTTGATTATTGTCATCCTTGTGGGTGTGAGGTAATATCTCATTGATCTGCATTTTACTGATTCTTTATAATATTTGGTCATGTAACTTACTGGGTGTTTATATATCTTCTTTGGAGAAATGCCTATTCAGATCCTTTACCCATTGTTAAATTGGGTTATGTCTTTTTATTATTGATTTGTAAGAGTTCTTTATAGATGGTAAATATACGCCCCTTAACAGATATATTACTTGCAAATATTTTCCCAGTCTGTGGTTTGTCTTTTCACTTTCTTGATGGTGTCCTTTGAAGGACTAAAGTTCTTAGTTTTAATTAGGTCCACTATATCTTTGTTTTTCTTGTTGTTGCTTGTGCTTTGGGTGTCCTATCTAAGAAATCATTGCCTAATGAGAGGTCACAAAGACATATACCTATGGTTCTTTTCTGCTTATTTCTTATGAAAAGAATTTTTGGGGCTTTAGTTCTTACATTCAGGCTTTTCTATCCATTTTGAGTTCATTTTTTTTATAGGCATGCCTACTAGATACTGCAGGTTCAATTTCAGACCACTGTAATAGAGTGAACATCTTAATAAATTGAGTCACATGAGTTTTCTGGTTTCCAAGTACATATAAAATTATGTTTACACTATACTGTAGTATATTACTGTGCAATAGCATCATGCTTAAAATATGCATCTTAATTAAAACTAGTTTATACTAAAAATGCTAACAATCATCTGAGCTGTTGGAAAATGGCACTGATAGACTTGCTTGACAAAGGGCCGGAAACTTTCAATTTGTAAAAAATGCAATATCTTCTACGTATGGTGGTACATACCTGTAATCCCAGTATTTAGGAGGCTGAGACAGGAGGATTATAGGCCAGCCACAGATAGTGAAATTCTCAGCAACCTAGCAAGATCCTGTTTCAAAATAAAAAATAAAAAGTGCTGGGAGTGTAACTTGGAGGTTGAATGTCCCTGGGTTCAGTCCTCAATGCCACAAACACACACACACACACACACGCACACACACACACACACACACACACACACACACACACACTATCCAAAGAACAGTAAACTGAACCACAATAAAATGAAGTTATATCTGTATATTGTATGATGTAGGGGGTCCAGCTTCTCTATTTTTGATGCTATACAGTTGTCTTAGCAGTTGGACATAATATCCAGCTGTCTCAGCACTATTTTTAAAAGATTATTCTCTCCCCATTAAATTATCTTAACACTCTTGTCAAAATTCAATAGACCATAAATGTGAGGCTTTATTTCTGAACCTTCAGTCCTGTTCCCTTGAACTACCTGTTCATCCATTGTGCAGGTTCCACACTGTCTTGATGACTAAGTCCTGTAGCAGGATTTGAAATTTAAAAAAAAATGTGACTTCTTCATTGTTGTTCTTTTTCAAGACTTTATTTATGCTATTCTGGAACCTTTGCATTTCCATATGAATAGAGGGATTGTGTTGAAACTGTAGATCAATTTTGGGCATATTGCCACTTAAACAATATTGAAAAATCTTATCCATGAACATGGGATATCTTCCTCTTTACATAGGTCTTTAATTTCTTTCAACAATGTTTTGAAGTTTCCAGAGTATACATTTTGCATTTTGTTTGTTAAATTTATTCCTAAATATTTGATTCTTGTTAATGCTATTACAAATGGAATTGTTTTCTTTCTTTCTTTTTCAGTACTGGGGATTGAACCCAGGGGCATTCTACCTCCAAGCTATACCCCCAGAACTATTTTTTTATTCTTTATTTTGAAACAGGGTCTCACTAAGTTGCAGAGTTAGCTGAGGCTAATCTTGAACCTGCCATCCTCCTGTCTCAGCCTCCCAAGTACTGGAATTACAAGCGTGCACCACCATGTCTGGTATAATTGTTTTCTTAATTTCATTTTTAGATTGTTCATTTCATGTCCATTTTTAAATGTGGCTCTAGAGCCATCAGAATGACATGTCACCAGGTGATGGTGCACAGAGAAATCTTAAACAGAGAATCATTGTGTGTAGCTATGAGAATGCTGTATCCCCCACTGGACTTCCTCTGCCAAAGTTGTGGAAAGAATGATTAGAAGAGCGGCCTGTCCCTGGACCTGACAGTACCAGGAGGAGCTCAGCTAAGATTGCTGCGTGAAGCTGTGTTGGGGGTTAGTGTCCAGTAGGCTAAGCAGGCACCTTGTTCCCTATGGTCTCTGGAACACCATTGTTTTAAGCAAACTGACTTTGTAGCAAGGGTTTTCATTATAAACAAAGCCTCTTCATTATAAACAAAGCCTCTGTTGCAAAGCAAAAACATAAACAACAACAACAAAAATTAGATCTCAGAAGCTTTAAAGGGCTAGAGAACATCACAAACCACTGTCATTAGAAGTTTCAATTCTAGATTCCCAGGCAGAAATGGCAGATAGGAGCCGGGTGTGGTGGCGCACGCTTGTAATCCCAGCATTCGGGAGGCTGAGACTGGAGGATCCGGGTTCGCGGCCAGCCTCAGCTACCTAGTGAGGTACTCTGCAACTTAGTGAGACTTGGTTTCAAAATAAAGAATAAAAAATAGGGCTGGGGGTGTAGCTCAGAGGTAGAATGCCCCTGAGTTCAATCCCCAGTACCGAAAAAAAAAAAAAAAAAAAAGAAAAGAAATGGCAGATAGGATTTCTCCTTTTGTTAATTATAAAACAAATGATAATAATGAATAAGTATGAAACAAATCTGATGGACAAAAAGGAGAAGTAACTACAATAAATATTTCTGTCTGACTAGGAAAACAGTTCACAGTTAACAATCCAGATGATTCTGGCAAACTGCAGATTTCATTTTTGAAAGAACATTCAACAGTTCAGTTGATACAAATCAGCAAGGAAAGATATTAAACATGGATGTTACCACTTGAGTTGCTGAAACTGTGTTTTGACTGTTTGCTTTAGATGACTGGCTATTTTTTTCTCCTCATCGACCAGTTTAGGGATTGCTTTGGCACAGCCCGACAATCAATTGCCCCATCAGAAAAATAAACTCCAACACAACAGAGGAGCTGAGCAGATATATGGTTGGACGGACTTTGTAACCCAGAGCATGAAAAAGAGTCTCTTCAACTATACTCCCCAAAACTCTGTCGGGTATTCCAGGCGATATGAAACCTTCTGGTGTTTCTGATAAAAAGACATATTTCCCTTAAAAAGAAAAGAAAAAAGAATCCCATTTTCCAAACATTGCTGCTAGCAGAAGATTTTCAGGGAGACCTCGGCAGCTTAGGCCCTTTGAGTTCAACATCAGAGCTGTTTCACAGGATCTAGACGGCACCTTTTATGCGTTCGGTATCTGCATGTCACGCCAGCCTTGGGTTAGTAAGTCAGGAGCAGAGCCGTCAAGCGCCTCCTCCGCAGGCTCCTTTGGTGAAATGATTTGGGAGCTGTGAAGTCGGGGGTGGGCGCTGTTGAAAGCTCCAGGGCTTCAGAGAAAAGGTCGTAAGCGCACTGATCAAACTATAATTTGGAGCATTGTGGGTCTGGCTCTTGGCCAACATTCTCTGCTGGGCGTGCGGGTGCAGAGACCCTCCCGGAGTCCTATGCCTCTGGAGGTGGCAGCCCAGGAGGGAGAACAATAGTTTCAGGGATTTGTACAGTGCCTCCTCTGTCAGGAGCCAGATGATACAAATGTTGCAGGAAGCCTAGATGATTTGGAGCTGGAAAGGGCTGCAGGGATGGTTCTGGCAGAGGAAGCGGGCAACTTCAAGCATGAGGGCAGTGTGGACAGATAGCCAAGACTCAAGTTTGGATATGCCCCTCACTAACTCTGCCACCAGCCCACCAAGTCCTTCTCTTTTTAATGAGTATTAACAAAAATAATTGTACAAATTAGCGGGTTTCACTGTGTCGTTTCCATACATGCATATATTGTGCTTTGAGCATGTCTACCTTCTTTCCTTCTCTCTCTCTCTCTCTTTTTTTTTTTTTTTGCAGTACTAGGGATTGAACTCAGGGGCGTTCTACCTCTGAGCTATACCCCCAGCCCTATTTTTTATTCTTTATTTTGAAACAGGGTCTCCCTAAGTTGCGGAGTGCCTCACTAGGTAGCTGAGGCTGGCCTCGAGCCCGGATCCTCCGGTCTCAGCCTCCTAAATGCTGAGATTACAAGCGTGGGCCACCATGCCTGGCTTCCTCCTCTCTCTTCTCCCACCCCTTCCCTAATATCCCTCTTCCACTTTTAGCCCCCCCCCCCCAAGAGAAAACGTGTGATATTTGTCTTTCTGAGTCTGGCTTATTTCACTTAACACAGTGTCCCGCAATTCCACCCATTTTCCTGCAGGTGACATGCGTTCCTTCTCCTTTATGGTTGAATAATGCTCCACTGTACATAGACGCCACGTCTTCTCGACCTGCTCGTCTGTTGATGGACACCGGGGCTGAGCCATATCTTGGCTGTTGTGAATAGTGCCACAAATAGGAGCCTGCAAGTCTCTCTTCTGTGTGCTGACTTCGTTTCCTTCAGGAATATGCTGAAGGGAAAGCTGGATCATATGGTAGTTTTATTTTAGTTTTTAGGGGGAACCTCCATACGGTTCTCCACAGTGGCTGTACTAGTTACATTCCCACCAACAGTGTATCTGAGTTCCCTTTCTCCACACCCTGGCCGGCTTTTGTTATCTCCCTGACTTCTCTAAGGCTCCGTTTCCTCTTCCATAAAGCAAGGAGGTCATATCCCCTCTCATGTCTGAGAGTCTGACTGAGATACACAGGGGTTCACACTAAATAAATGCCCCAGTGAATGCCGGTTCTAGCAAGAGCCCAACTCCCCCCTCTAAGGAGGAAGCTGAAATGATGCTGAGAGCCGGAACAGAAACGAAAATCCCTGGGAGATAGACAGCGTGTCGGGGAGATTCCGTGCTTCGCAACACAGCTCGTTCAACCGCACGCATTCTGTTTTTGAGCCTTGTCCGCAGCAGATGTCGAACAGCTGGCAGATCCCACTGGACAGGAGAATTTGGGACTGGTAGCTTCGAGCTGGGGTGGGAATGAGCAGGTCCAAAGGCAAATGACAGCCCTCGCCCTGCCCACGACATCATGCAATCCATGCAGCCCCTGCCAAACAGGGCACCGAGCTCCTAGTTCCTTCCCTGTTCTTTTTTTTTTTTTTTTTTTTTCCCCTATTTTCTTGTTTATCTTCTTTTATTTTTGTATATGGGACCTGAGGCAGAGGAAATCCATTACTTGGGCCAGATTTATATGACTCAGAGTTGGGAGAGGATGGTTGACTGATTGAAAAGAGCTGGTGTGCTGGTTAAAAAAAAAAAAAACAAAATTAAAAAGGGATGAATTTAAAGTCTTGTACTTAAGTTCAAAAATCAATGGTAAGTCAAGCATGGTGGTGCACACCTGTAATCCCAGCACTTGGGAGGCTGAGACAGGAGGATTGCAGGTTCCAGGCCTGCAACTTAGTGAGGCCTTCCACAACTTTGCGAAATCCTGCTTCAAAATAAGATAGGGCTGGGAATATAGCTTGAAAGTAGAATGCCCCTGGGTTCAATCCCCAGTACATCCTCCCCGAAAGTCAATGGCATAAATCAGCTGCCTAGCTTCAAAATAAGGGGCATGTGAAAAGGGTTTATGGCTTATTGTAGTTTATCAAAAAGGTAAAGACTATTCCTCTGGGGCTTCTTTCCCAGCTGATGGACTTTACGAGATTAAGTCTTAGCTCTGGCTGAAGGAGACTTATGACATGGACTCTAGTCTCAAAAGACAAATTTACAATCAGTCGCCTTTCTCAGGAGCGTTGCTAGATTTTAACAGGAAGGTGAGGAGGTTAGAGATACACAGGGCAGTTTTGCAGTGGCCTGCGGTGTTCATCCCCGTGCCCTACCTAGTGGTGGCTCATGAGGTCCAGGAATGTCCTTTCCCTTTGACACTAAGCAGTCTGGTCTGGCCGCTCCAGTAGGACACAGCTAGACAAGGGGCCGCAGGGAGTTGTCTCGGCCAGCAGAGAAACACCGAGTTTTACAATTTGGTAGAGTTTGGTACAAAGTCAAGTGGGAAAAGTTCTCCTATGGTTGCAGGTGAGTGCGGACAGAAATGTGACTTTTTACTTGCAGAAATATGGCTCAGATGAGCAGGGTTAGAGAAAGGCTACAAGGCAAAAGGGGGGGGGGGCTCTGTGAGGACCCTCATCAAAGCTGGCTTCCTTCTGTGTTGGGAACTCCACTTACATCTTACGCTTTTTCGTGTTTCCACAAGCTTCTTGTAATCCTTTCTGGATTTTCCTATATTTTTCCCTCTGTGCTTCGGTCTGAATATTTTCTATTTACATCTTCATATTCACTTGTCTTCGCTTCTGCCATGTCTAATCTGCCTTTAAAAATCGTCTCTTGACTTTTTAGTTCTACTTATTATGTTTTTCAGTTGTGGAATTCTCTGCTGAAATTCTCCATCTCCTTCCTCCATCTGTCCCTCTGTTTTCTTGAACATTCTCATCAGAGCTATTTTAAAGTCCGTGTGTGTGCCAATTCTAGCGACTGGATTACCTAAGAGTCTGTTTCTCTCTCTCTCTCTCTCCCTCTCTCTCTCTCTCTCCCTCTCCCTCTCCCTCTCCCTCTCCCTCTCCCTCTCCCTCTCACTCCCCCTCTCTCTCTCCCTCTCCCTCTCCCTCTCTTCAGTTTTATGGCAGAGCGTGGTCCTGGCAGAGTGATGCTTCAGTACAGGTGTTTTTTGTTTTGTTTTATTTTGTGGTACTAGGGATAGAACCCAGGGGCATTCTACCTCCGAGCTATACCCCCAGCCCTATTTTATTCTTTATTTTAAAATGGGGTCTCACTAAGTTGCAGAGGGCCTCACAAATTGCTGAGGCTGGCCATGAACCTGCAATCCTCCTGTCTCAGCCTCCCAAGTACTGGGATGACAAGCGTGTGCCAGTACAGGTATTTTGATTTCACAACTCACCTTCTTCACCATGCTGCCATGCTGCCTTGTAATAGATGCCAAGGTGTTAGGGAGTGGAGGATGAAGTTGGTCATGTCTTTAAATACCCACAGGAAAGAGGGACCCGAGTTAGGCAATAGAGGGAGATCAGGTAGAACTTTCTGGAGCTCAGCCTGCTGCCTTGCCTCTGGGTGAGAGAAGGAAGGAGATCCTTGGTTCTGGACGGTCTGAGAAGCTGCACAAGGCAATTTGGACCTGAAGGCCCTTCTAGCAGGTGGGATTTGAGGACAGATAACTGAAGGAGCCCTGCAGAGGTGGCTCTGTTGGGACCCAGGTGTGTGGCCGGCCCTGAGGTCCTGCTCAGCCCCTCCTCGGTGTCTTCTGTCTGTCTGTCTCTGTCTGGTCCCACTTGGACTCCTTACTCTAAGCTCTAGCAGCACCAGTGTTTCCTTTCTAATTTCTAGCCCCCAGGCCTTTGCCCAAGCTCTGGCCTCTGCCTGCTGCCGTTCACATGGCCACATCCTGCTCATCTTTTAGCGCCTGCTAAACTGTCACCTCCTCCAGGGAGCCTTCCCTGAACACCTGGCCCCAGGAAGCTCTTTCCCAGTTCATCTCAGACTTATCCCCATGTTTGTTTCCCCTGTGGCACTAATCATATCCCGGGATGGTCTGTGTTTGGTTGGCTCTTGTATGTAGAAGGTGAATTTCACAGGGCCAAGGCCACATTTATGCTTGTCCTTTTCATGAATTATTCCTTATCCTTAGCATGGTGTGGCACACTTGCTGGGTGAAAGATGCATGGCTGGCTGCCTCAACATGGGTGGGTGTCAGCTTTCTGTCCTGTTAAATGGGAGGAGCTGCTGGGGAAAACTGATTAGCACAGGCTTTCTCAAACCTAATTGAGCATGCATTTGAATTACCTGGAGGCCTTGTCAAAACACCCTAGAGTTTCTGATTCAGTGGCGGAGAGGTGCAGAAACTTTCCATTTCTAACATGTGTCCAGGTCAGTGTGTTTGTGTGTGTGTGTGTGTGTGTGTGTGTGTGTGTGTGTGTGTCTGTCTGTCTGTCTGCCTGCCTATCTCTCTCTCTCTCTCTCCTCTCTTTCTCTCTCTCTCACACACACACACACACACACACACACACACACACACACTCACACACAGGACTGAACCCAGGGGCACTCTACCACTGACCTACACCCCCAATCCTTTTTATTTTTTTTATTTTGAAACAGGGGCTCACTAAGTTACCCTGGGCTGGCCTTGAATCTGTGATCCTCCTGTCTCAGCCTTCCAAATACTGGGATCACAGGTGTGCCTCACCACGCCCAGTTTTTTCCAGGTCATTTTGATGCTGCTGTTCCAAGGGCCACACTTTGAGGCCAACTGGATTAGATCATCTGCAGGTTCCCTTAGATAGGCATCTCTGATTTTTCCAGTAATTGACATAATGAATATGAAAGTACAGTGCTCATAAAAACCTTACATACAAACGTAAGAAATCTTTGGAAACAAAAGAGTTGGGGGAAGATGGTGGAAGGAAAGGAAATAAAAAAGCCCTTCTCTAAGTCGGAGGGATTAACACCTACCAGTGGGGTTTATAAAGGCAGAAGGTGAGTTAGATGGCAGTGCCCGGCAGCCAGGCGCAGGGCTGAGCCAGGGTCGGAGAACAATGCTGGAAAATGAAGCAGAGCAGCAGCCCAGGTTTCGAGAGCGCTTCCCACCAGCTCAGCATTTAACTTCCTTCCTCCTCAGAGGGGAAAACCAGAGAATCGCAATTAATAAGGGAAGCTCAGAGCCCAAACCAGAGGGAAACAAAAGAAGAAGCACTTTGTGAAGTGGAGTTTGGCCTTCACTGGGTGAGGGGGTTGGTTTGTTAAGCTGCGGCTCCGATTTCACATTCTTGGGAGTTTTCCTTGGTGGGCCTTGGGTGTTTTCCATTTCTCTGGTCCACACAGCCTCCCCACACCAGCCCATGCCCTTGCCAGCATCCCGTTCTTGGGTACCCTAGAAGGTTAGGCTCCAAGGTTCTTACCATGAACGGTTGGGGTGGCCGCCCGTTTCCTCTCTGCAGGTCATCCTTTTCCTGTTGCATTCTCAGTTCTCTTTAACCCAAGAGCATGCATGCCACAGTTAGGGTGAGGGCCTTCGCGAGTTCTTTTTTTTTTTTTTTTTTTTAGGGAAGGGGGTCTTCCACAGCAGATGCAGTGGCAGGGGCAGGCCTGAAGAGGCGCCAGAGAGCAAAAATTCCCAGTTTAGGGAAACACTGTGCCCCAAGTCCCACAGGTCTCTTGACTGCAGGACTCGTAGAGCCTCTGATGTGCTCATGGGGTGACTGTCACCCACAGACCACATTGCACCCACAAGCATGCAAGTCAGACTGCAGGAGAATGGCAGTAACGTAGATTTTTACTGAAGGTTTCTAGGGATGACCAACCTCGGAGGACACATCACCTCTCTTGCATCTAAACTTCCTGAAATCTCCTCTAAGCTCCCTGGCTGCTCCTCCCAGCGGCCGCCA
This sequence comes from Graphiurus murinus, assembly GCA_004027655.1. Taxonomy (NCBI): domain Eukaryota; kingdom Metazoa; phylum Chordata; class Mammalia; order Rodentia; family Gliridae; genus Graphiurus; species Graphiurus murinus. Next base: position 25,962 of record PVLC010004959.1, on the reverse strand, counting down.
TCACTAGTCCAGCTTCCTGCCCCACCTTCTACCTCTGCCAGCCCCCTGGGCTCCTGCTCCTCCCTGGCCCTGGAAGGCTCCTTAGCCAAACTTCTAAGTTCCCTTTGCTCTTCCTCAAGTCCTGGAGGCCTGCAGAAAATCACCACCCACGCTGTTTCTCCAAAGAAAATGATGGCATAGACTTAAAAACCAGAGGACTAGTGTTCTTGGAATCCACCTTGGGAAATCCTATAGATTTAAATTCCTATATATCTTGGGGTGGGAGTGGGGGGGGGTGTCAGGGATAGCCAGAGGGTATTTAGGGAAGCCTGTTGGATTAGAGCAGGGAAAACATGCTCGTGTAGCAATTCTGACCAGTTTTCTGGCCTCGCAGAGAGCTGCAATGGGAAGGGCAAGCCCGGACTCAGTGTCTAGGAGTGCGGTGATTATTGGTGACGTCTGCCCGGGTGGTGAATATAGAGGCACAGGCAGCAGGGACCAGGGATGTGCTGCCATTGCTGCCTACACCTTAGTCCAGGTGAGACCCTGGAAATGGGGGCAAAAGATCGCATTATGATTCTTGCTTTGCTCCAGACCTGCAGCTCAGAGGTCGGAGACAGCTCACCCCCACCATTCTTACTTCCCTCACTGGGCGAGTGGCGGCCACACCCACCACCCCTATTTCATAGAGAAATTAGGATGATCTCCTGACTTACTCTAAGTGAAATGCCCAGAAGTAGATGTGCTGTAAAATACAGCAAATGCGCCATCAAACAGATGAAATAAAATGTGTCCATAAAATAGATAAAATGCGCCATAAAATAGAAAGATTGCCACTTCAATAAAGTGCATGAACCAGGCTCTTGGCAGGATCCACATGGAACACTCAACTCAGTGGATTTGAGGAGCTTTTGATAAAGGGGATGTTTACAAAGGTACGAGCCGGGATGGGCGAGGGCCAGGGCTGGTACACCTGAGGGGGAGAGGAAGGAGCGGGTCTAGGGATCCAGAAGCTGAGAGTCCTCCGGGGAGAGCTGTTCTCAGAGGAGCTGTGACCTTTGGGTTGAGGGTCACAGTCAGCTCATGGGAGCCCCAGGGAAGAGAGCCAGAGATTTCCTATCTTGCCTTTCTACCCTTCCTCCCTCCAGGCTCTGTACTGCCTGCGTCCAGCCAGAAGCCAAAGGAACCTGTTGATGTGACTCTTCTGGTCAACCCAGGCAGAGTATAGAGCAGGCAGTGGCCACTGAATTCTGCCAATGTATTAGTTTCCCATGGCTGCCATAACAAATCCCTATTTTAAGCTGGTTGGCTTAAAACAACAGGAATTTATTCTCTGCAGTTCTGGAGGCCAGAAATTCAAAATCAAGGTATGGGCAGGGCCACAATCCCTCTGGAGGCTGCGGGAGAATCCTTTGTCTCTTCCGACTCCCTGGGAGCTCCAGACCTTCCTTGGCTTGTGTCTGCATCACTCTGATCTCTGCCTCCGTCTCACATTTCTTTCTCCTCTGTGTCTGTCTGTCTGTCAGTCTGTCTGTCTGTCTGTCTCTTTCATATATGTCTCCGATAAAGACACTCATCATTGGGTTCATCATTTCAGGATGATCTCCTTATCTCAAGGCCCTTAATGTAATCATGCCTCCAAAGGTCCTTCTTCCGAATATTATACCATTCATAGGTTCTAGGCTTTGACATGACTATGTGTTTTGGGGGGGCTCTTGTCCCACTCACTGCTCAAGATCTTCCACTGCTGACCCTTGTTACTGAGGTGTGGAGGTGGAAGGGGACCGTAGGTCTCTGGAAGTCCTCTCAAAACTAGGGCTCTGAGGTAGAGCTTCTTTGCATATCTGCCCTGAGTAATGATCTTCAACTAGGGGTGATGGTGGGGGGGTACATTTTCCTTTGTCTCACAAAACAATTAGCATCATGGCCTTTGCAAATCACACATCTCCCTGGAGCCTGATCTACATCTTTAAATAATGCCGTGAGATGGAGAGTGTCTAAAGCAGTCTATGCTCCTGGAATCCGATTGTGCTGGAATTCATGGCAGGCTGAGGTGGGCGTCTCTCTTGGAGCTTTGTGACCACCACTTCCAGCCCCTGACACACCTGCTGGCGCTGGAGATTGAGCTCAGCACGGTGACATCTTCAAACTTTCAAGGTCACCCTGGGTTTTCATCTGCTGCCTTCAGTTGACCACAAAGAATTAAAGCTGAACATGCCGGCACACACCTATAATCCCAGGACTTGGGAAGCTGAGACAGGAGTGTCACAGATTCGAGGCCAGCCTCAGCAACTTAGTGAGACCCTGTTTCAAAATAAAAACTAAAACTAAAGAGGGCTGGGCTATAGTTTGGAGGTAGAACACCCCTAGGTTCAATCCCCAGTAGCGCCACCACCACCACCAACAACAAAAAGAGTTAGCTGAGGATGACAGTTTGCATCTCACGCCTAGGACCAAAGGCCCACAGCCTGGGTGCCCTCCTGGGTGGTCGGAAGTGGCGTGCACGCTCAGGCATATGGGTTAGCTCAGATTTCTAGCCAAGCAAGTCTTGAATCCTTCCAAGCGGCAAAGTGTAACAGTGACACCATGACACCTTTTCTAATTGTGTTTTAATTGAAAAGACTTGATTTGATTATAGAATCTTACACTGTAGTTGAAGGGCTTGTTAAAACATGTATTAAATCGGAAAGATTGCAGTGTTTCGCTGTGTAATTATGTAAACAGCCACATAAATGGAGCCGTTTACAGTCAGCAAGCATGCTTTTTCAGTAGCGCCGTGCCAAACTGGCATCCGTGATCAATGACAGGTGAATTTCTCTTTTCTTTTTTTTTCAAGGACAAACATAAGTTGGTATCCTCCTCCCACTCTACATCAGCTGGACCTGCATTTTCATTTTCTCCTTTGCAGGCATTTTTCCTTGAAATCCACTGTGGTTTCAAATAGTGTTTCCATGTTCGCTGGTATGTGTGAATTTCTCACTATTGTGAAGGAAAATAAAATGAGCTGCGTGGCTAAAATGTTTAGATTTCTCAGCAGCAGCAATGATCCGGGAGTTTAAAAAAGAAAAATCCTCAACTATAGTTTTAAAATAGGCGTAGAACTACCTTAAAATTCCCTGCAGTTTTAATGAAAAGTGTCCATTAGATTTACTGAGGATGGAAGAGTAATTTACCTCAAAACCCACTATCCATGCCTTCCCACAGACTCCAAGATGCTCACCTGTTTTGAACTTCAAAATAAATGAAACATTGATCAGAGCTGTCATGGAAATATTACTTCGCATCTGTCTGTCACTTGGGCCAACCTGCCTCTTCCAAGGAAACGGCCCCACAATTGCAATTTCCTCCCAGCCCCCAAGAAAATAGGAGCCGCAAATGGGCTGGCGAATTATGTGCTTCCAGTGGTTTCGAAGGGAAGCATTTACTGAGGGAGAAAATTGTTTTAATCTTATAACAACCAAGGAGGAGAGTTTGTAAAAACACAGAACACCTACACATACCCTTGATTTCGTTGCATAGGAACACACGGGAACTTTTCTTTCCACAAATGCGCCTGATACCTCTGCTGAGCGGTCTTGCTGCGGCCTGGGGAGGGAGAGGCGAGGGATGGGGGGCAGTCAGGGTGGTGATCCCGAGGCCAAGGTGGCTGGGAATCCTGGGGACTCGGAGGGCACGTCCCTCACAGGACAAAGGCTCACCAGCCCCTTCTGGAAGCGTGGGACTTCGGGGTTGCCCTGAGTCTTGCTTTCCCAACACCCAACTCCACACATCACGAGGCACCAGAGGGGACCGGTGTTACCCTTGCCCCATGCTGACTTGAATAACTTCACAGCAAACCCGGCCTCTGTTCTCCTTACTGTTGGCTTTCCCGGTGGAACTCGGCACACCCAGGAGTTTTCTGAGCTTACCATTCCTCTGGCAGCCAAAACTGCTCGCAAGCAAGCGAAGGCATCCAAGGCTTTAGGAAATCAGTCCGAGGAATGGCTAAGAGGGGAGAAAAAGAATAAGTGGTTCAAAAGAAAAATACGAGCACACACCCTTTTGTGGGAGGAAGGATGGCAGGAGAGAGAAAGGGACAGAGACCAGGACCCCGGGCAGGGGAGGCAGGTGGCCCAGGGGATCCCCACATCTTGCCCCCAAGGGATCCCCACATCTTGCCCCATCTACTTACTGCTGTGAGGTTTGTTTTTGTTTTGCTTTTCTTTTTTCTTTTACCGAGGGACCTAATAGCGATTTACTCAGGTCCTTTTTGCAAAGGGACAGGGGTGGGAGAGAGGAGAACATTCCGAGCGGCCTTTGGTATGGAACAGATGAGTACCGAACTGTGGGGACACTGAAAGAGGGGGAGGGGCCGCTCGGTGTGCACACCCTCCAGGGAGAGCCTCCTTTTGTCTCCCGTAAGAGAATGCCTTCTACCTGAGGATGCGAAGATGCGAAGACCATGCCTGGTTCTGAAGAGGCGTCTGGTTCCTGGAAACAGCCACACTCGGGTCATCTCCGAGACACAGAACATGTCAACCAAGAAGGGCCCTTGGAAGGGAAGGGTCCACCTCCCCAGAACAAAAGGCCCACACGGAATCTCCAGTGCTGGGGATTCTCTGGGCAGCCCGAGCCTGAGGGAGGGGGATTTGATTAAGCAGTCCATGATTATCTTTGTATTTTATCAGATGCCCTGATGGAGTGCGGCAGGTGCCTGTGGGAATTAGATACAGGCACACCGAGTGGTACCCGGGCTTGGGATGGGTGATCTTCTCCTCCCCAGGACCTTGCCCTGGGCCCAGGGTCCCTTCTCGCTCCTCTCCTCTAACCCCCCACCCCGGAGCTCCATGCGGGGGGGACAGGTGTGTGTGCCCTTGTGCATTTGAGTGTCCTTTCCCCAGGGAGCTGGCTGGCCTGCCCACATTCCTTCTGCACACCCCTGGAGTGTGTACGTTCTTTGCACAGGGTACCTTCGATGGACCCTCCCCACCTCCTGGTCAGCCCCCTGAGTTGCGTGTGTGTTTGTGTGCACGCCCATGCGTGTGAATGCCTTGCTGCACCTGTCAGCTTCCACGAGGCAAGGCGGCTGCAGGAGCCAGCAGCCCCAGGTCTCAGTGCCATGCCTTAGCCCTCGCCCTCATGACACAGCTGTTGGCTCTTGCTCTTCTTCATGCTGGGACCCAGACTGGAGGGGTGGCCCCTGTCAGGGGAAACACAAAGGAAGAAGAGCCTCAGAGCTGGTGGAACCATGATGGCCCTTATAACTTCTGCGCAGACTCGACGCTTCTCGATTGCTTGGTTTCCAGGGGCTGAGGCCGTTCACAGCCAAGCCAGCAGAGGGGCAGGAAAGGAGATTCTTCCCACGGGAAGGCCTTGCTCAGCTCACGGCTATAGACAGGGACGCCTGTAGGTTCCAGCCTCTTGTAGGAGCAGGGGTGGCGAGCCTGGATCGGGACAGCCCGCCTCCAGCACCCAGCCACGCGGGCGACACCACAGCCTTCATGCGGCCGGCGGCCCAGCCCTTCCTGGACTCCCAGGTCCCGTCCTCCAGCCACTGGTGACCTCTCACCATGACTCCGTTGTTTTTCTTTCTTCTTTGCTCCTGCTAATTATTATATAAAAATATTTCAAAGTGAAAGTGATTCTTTCTCACTTTGGGGAAGAACATCCCCCACCCCCACCCCGGAAGCAATCACTGTGACTTGTTGAGGGCATTTCTTCCAAATATTTTCCACACTCACAGAGCCATGTAAAGGGCATAAGCGTATTTAAGACTTCAGAGAAATGGGATCTTCTGTATGTATATGCGTAATTTTGGGGCCAGTCCATCGCAGGTGGCTTCGTGTGGAACTGCCTTATTCTTTTTAAGCACATGGTATTTAATGAACATGGACATTCAGTATTGATTTTTTTTCCCCCCTGGTCCTAGAGATTGAATTTGCGTCTGGTTCTTTCCCTCTGTGATAACAGTGACACAAAGAATGCTCTCTATGCACACGTACAAGTAGTTTTGTGAGCTGGATTCCTGGAAGTGGGATGGCGGGGTTGGTGTTTTTCTCATTTGCATATATTTTGCCAGATTGTTCTGCTGAAAGACGGCTAGTTTGTACCCTTGCCCAGCCTGGTGGGTGAGCGTGCCCATCTCTATTTTACCCAGCCCACACAATTTTTTTTTTTTACTTTTCACCTTGAAATGATTTTAGAATAAGCAGAGAACAAGCAGTGGTTGTACACTTTCATACACAAAAAATGGTATAGTCAGTGCACCCTTCACTGGCCTCCTCCAAAGATAGTCTCTGACATAGCCAGTGGTTCAAACCCACATCTCCCGCCTCCACATACAGTGTGTATCCTACAGGCTGGCCCAAAGATGCTGTCCAGGGGATGAGTAACAGGGCATTGCCTTGCCACCACACCAGGAACTAAGCATTACGTGTGTGTTTTTCACTAGTTTTTATAAGCACTCTTTTATTTTCTCTTTTGGTGAATAGTTCTATGATACCTCGTCATATGTATATATTTGCCATAAAGCTTTTAAACTTAATGCATGTTAGGTTTGCCTATAAGAAATAAACTTTTTTTCCCCCCGGTGTGCAATTTGATTTATTTTTGTGGTTGTCTTCTCCCTCTTCTGAGTTCTGGCCATAGTGGGATTGCTTGAATTTAGATCCAGGGCAGGGCAGGCCGACAGTTTTTCAGTATGGGTGACCAAGTAGTAGGAATTCGTTTTCTCCAACTTGCCCTCGGCACCTTCAGGACGGTGCGCCTAACACCCAGGATACTTCCTGACTTCGGCAAGCATCAGGTTTAAAATGAAAAAAGTGAGTTTTTAGTTTGCAACATGACTAACTGTTTGCACCTGAACCCCTCATGAGAGGCACGCCATGAAAACTTCATGGGAAATTAATCTCAGAGAAGTAAATAAAGCACACCATCTCTTTCTATTTAAAAAAGGAAGACAATTAATGTGAGTGCCTGTGCCTTCTATGTGTTTATACTGAATCCATTCATGTAGAATCAAGCCATTATGAGTACGTTTGTTCTTGATGAAAGCAACCCAGCATTAGACCGGAAATAGGACGGGTTGAAATCAATTTAGTGTCAGCCACATCAAGCCTTTCTAAAATTGTAGGTTTTACAGAACTTTAAAACATAGCTTGTTTATTTGGTAGAATTTAACCGTGATTCATATCTTTCTGCAACAGAGAGAAAGAGAGTCAAAGCAAATTGCAGGCGGGCAGTGTCCTGGGCGAGGAAAAGTGATTTTTATAGCTCGGCTGCTCTGTGGCCCTCCTTGGCCCCTGCCCCCGGCTGCGTTTGTGGTGCGTTAGGAGCAAAATGAGAATTTTTCAAGGCTGTGGCATTTAGAAAGGGTGTTGATGAGGGCTTTCATTTGAATGGAGAAAGCGTTGGCCCGGAGACTGGTAAGGTGACAGCGTTTCGGAGCCCAGGCCGCCCTGGACTGTGAAGCAGCGAGATTACTCTGTAAATTACTCTATTTCCTTCAGCCAAGAATCCATCTGGGAGACAGAGTGCAAGACACCTTTCAGTTTCTTGGGATCAGCTGGCACTTAAGTGTGAAAAGGAGAGGCTGGGAAAGCCTCCTGGGCACCCGTGGGTGAGCGGGGTTGCTGTAAAGCCAGACATTGCCAGGGTAGCTTCTGGCTTTCTCACCCCCACACACCAGCCTCTGCTCCCACAAGGGGGCGCTGGGGTTTCCCACTGAGCAGAGACCCCGGCCCTCAGGACACTGCAGGATCAGGGCTCTTGGTTGGACCAGAGAACCCGCCCAGTCTGACCTGTTTGTTCTGGTGGCCCGGACATGCTGACCGGCCCCAGTGTCTGAGCCATCCTGGGGTAAAGCAGACCGGTGGGCAGGGGAGAATTAGTTCCTGGAGCTGGGGCGCGTGGGTAGCAAGGCTAGGCCCCCAGGGAAGGCTTTCGTTTCCCTGCAAGGCTGTCTCTCACCGGGGGATTGCACTTGGCTTGCACTGAAGCCGGAGCCAGCCATGGCTCCCGCCTGGACACCTCCGTGAGCAAGAATCCAGGCACCCCCGGTGTCAGCTTTCGCCTCTTTCATTTTCTGGGAGAAGTAGGGTTCTATTTCATCCCTTTCCACTGTGGGCATTAGGAGGCAGAGATGGAATTCCTGTAGGAGGAAGTGGGTTGCCTAATGGATACCCTTGGAAGAACCCAGACCACAGCAACAGGAACCTTTCGCCCGCCCACTTGTCCTCAGATCGGAAGCACCGCGCGGGGTGGGGGAGGGGTGCTGTCCTCTCACCTGCTGTATTTCTGGCAGAGTCATTCACCGAGCAGGTGTTGAGCGCCAACTGCATGCACGCCGAGAGCTGGGAGACTGCCCGTTGCGCCTCAGAGCGTGCATTCCTGAGGAGGCGCAGGCAAACGATTATCCTGGCACCCCAGCCAGCACCGGTTTGGGCCCAGGAGGCCTCTCTGGAGGGCTGCACAATGTGTTTTAAAATTTCCCAAAGCTGAAGGTTTAACTTCTTTTCTTTTCTCTCCTCTCCTCTCCCCTCCCTTCCTTCCTTCCTTCTTCTTCCCTCTGTCCCTCCTTCCTTCCTTTTTTTTTTGTGGTGCTAGGGATTGACCCTGGGGCATTCTATCTCCGAGCTATACCCCTAGCCCCCTTTTTATTTTTTATTTTGAAACAGGGTCTCACTAAGTTGCCAAGGGTCTTGCTAAGTTGCTGAGGCTGGCAATCTGCGATCTTCCTATCTCAGTTTTCCAGTACTGGGACTACAGGCGTGCACCACCACATGCCCCGCTTAACTTGTTTTCTATTGGGTGTTTACAGCTTCCTTTCCATTGAAGCAGGCCCCATAAGAACAGAGAAATGACCCGTGTGTGTGTGTGTGTGTGTGTGTGTGTGTGTGTGTGTGTGTGTGTGTGTCCTCAGGTCACCCAGCAGCATGTGGGAAGCTGGAATTTGAACGCACACTTCCTCTCCAGATGCAATGCTTAATGTACTAGATGGCCCCAAAGATGCTGCCCAGCGAGTGGACCAACAAAAGCCCCTGATTTCAGGGTACAGCCCTGAACAGGTTGGAAGGTGAGCAGAGGAAGCTGTCCACTGGGGGCAGGTGTGCGCTGGGCTGGGGTGAGGACAGGTCATAGCTCAGGGTGGCCTGTCGCTTGGAGCTGAGGGTCAACTCGTTCTATCTCCAGGCGTGGGAGATGCTTCAAACCCAGCAAAGTCAAACAGGTCAAATGGGCCTCCTGACCAGATTGCAGGAGGGGACAGCCGGCCACCAGGGGTGGCGCAGTGCTTACTGAATATCAGCAACACCACGGACATCTTGCTGTCTCGCCCTGTCTGCCTGTCCCTGACCTCGGCCCAGGTGGATGGAACTCAAGCAGAATGAAATGGTCCTTAAGTTCAAAGTCAGTTCATAGGGGGATTAGATTTTGTCTTTTTTTTTCTTTTATTATTCCAAGACAATAATTGGGGGAACAATAAGGATTTTGTTCCGGTTTAAGGAGGTGGACCTGCTTTTTTGGAGTGAGTTTAAATTTTACTCTTGAGTGTAATTTGCTATTGAACCAGAACATTCATTTGGTTCAACCAGATTTTCGGCTCAGCCAATGATTGTAGGCAAGAAGCTGTGTGGAGCCCTCTGACCACGCAGGTCGTGGCTGTCACAGGTACTGGGGACTTGCCGAGGTGAATTGGGGCCTGGGGATGGCGGGTCAGCCCCCCAGCCCCATCTCATGCTCTGCTTCAGACAAACTGGCTGCACCTTGGTGTGTTTTCGCGCTGGGTTCCCAAGTAAGATTCTGTCTGAAGATGATGCTGTGCTGTGACACTCACTGGACAATTCCTGAGTCCAGTAAGGAACAAGCTGTGTTGGTGGCAGCTCGTCAGGGGACCAGCAGGTCCCAGTTTGTCCACGGCTTTCCTGGCTATCAAGCCGAAAGTCTCAACTCCTGGAGTCTCCTCCATCCTGGGCAAACAAGGACATTCGGTCACGTTGGTGGCCACACAACCTCAGAAAGCTTCCAGAAGGTTGTAGTAGCTTCCTGCCTCTCCCTTTGCCTCTCGCCCCATCCCCTTTACCATCCCTACTGTCCACAAGTGGCCTGATCACGTCCCTCCCATGCCAAAGGCCCAGGATGTCCGCACAGCTCCAGAGCCAAACCTTTCAGCCCGGCTCGGGCTGCCCTGCATATCTGGTCCCGCCCTCCGCCCTCCTTTCCTCCCAAAGTGCTGAGTTTCTCCACATGGGAACGACTTCAAGGCTCCCCCCCTCCTGTATCTTTGCTCAAGCTCCCCTCTGCTGGGAGTGTCCTTCTGTCTGAGCTCCTGGTAAAGCCGCTGTCACCTCAGGTCCTCTGCAAAGCCTTCTCCAAGGCCGATCTTTAGAGGGAGCTGATGAGTTTCCCTCCTTAGCCACTCCGTGGTGTCCTATGTTCCTGTTTTGCTTTTATTATTTTCTACATTTATTTATTTATTTTTGTGGTACTAGGGATTGAACACAGGGTCATTCTACCTCTGAGCTACACCCTCAGCCCTATTTTATTTTATTTTTTTACTTGGAAACAGAGTCTCACTAAGTTGCGGAGGCTGGTCTCAGACCTGCGAGTCTCCTGCCTCAGCCTCCGAAGTACTGGGATTACATGCATGCACCACCAGTGCGTGCCAGCTCCTGTTATGCTTTTAATTTCAAACTGAAACGTTCATGGCAATCCTTCTCCTTAGGCTCCAGAGTGAGCAGAGTACCTATTCATTGCACACATTTGACAAACCATCTCTAGGAACCCAAGTGTCTGGCTCCTAGTCCGTGGGTCCTTCTGCCACCCACAGTCAGATGGTAAGCTCCCTGGGGTCAAGGATGCTGGCTCACAAACTGAGGCTCCTCATTGAGAAAGCAGCCCTCGGCGAGGCCTCATCTGCCCTGTGCAGCAGCCAACCAAGTAGATAGGATGCACACAGACATGCACCCCGTCCCCTAGTGCCTGGGAACCACTCTGCTTAGCAAGAGACTAGGAACGTCAGGCTGCTGAGTTCTGGGACTCCAAAGAGAAAGCTGTGGCTCCCCCTGGTGGCCGCAGAAAGTCGGTGCTCTCCGCGAGCTGCTGGAGATGGGAAGTCATCCCACCCTGCTGGGTTTCGCCCCACAGGGTCCCTAGGAGGACCTCAAGGACAGCAGCCGGATGCAGGAGCAGTCCTTCAGGGAAAATTAAAATGATGCAAGGAAGAAGGCCCTGTCTCAAAGATGTCACTCCTGTCAAATCACCCTCAACACGGGCTGCTCGTGGACTGCTGCGGGACCATGTTTCCCCTCTATGCAGAGGGTGGGCTGGGCTGAGGGCCTCAGCTGTAAGAGGTGGGCCAGGAGAGCACACCTTGCCTGGGATTGCTGCCCCTGCCCAGCCAGGGTGCCGCAGAGGCCACTGCTGGGGGTTTCTCTCCCAGCATCAAAGCCTTTCACCAGGGAGGCAGCATTCTAAGCTCCATCAGCTCTGCGCTGTGCTCCGTGGTGTGATTGCTGGCTTTGGGGATGGTGAGTACTAAGGTGGGAGTGGGTCTGTGCGGCCCGATCAGGAGGCCAGAGGGGCTTCCACCTCTCTCTTCCGATGTGCCCAACAGGCTCTGTCACTGGTCTCCAGTTTTGTCTCTGGAGACTTAGTTGGAATAGTATTTTTCAACTCTTTTTTTGGGGGGAGGGGTACTGGGGATTGAACTCAGGAGCATTCTACCTCCGAGCTATATCCCCAGCCCAATTTTTTATTCTTTATTTTGAAACAGGGTCTCACTAAGTTTCGAAGTGCCTCATTAGGTAGCTGAGGCTGGCCGCGAACCCGGATCCTCTGGTCTCAGCCTCCCAAATAGGGGGATTACAAGTATGCGCCACCACACCTGGCTGTATTTTTCAACTCTTAATTATTTAAATTATTATTATTACTAATAGAACAACTAACATTTCCTGAGTACTTAATTAAGTGCCAGGGACTGTTCAGATGCTTTATAAGTAATATATTAAGGCACGAAATTGATTTTCTATTGTGTATAACGTATCCTTGTAACAATCTATGAGGTGTGACCTATTACCTCAATTTAAAAATTTTTTTAATTATTTTTTTTTTTTACCTGTAATCCCAGTACTTGGGAGGCTGAGACAGGAGGATCACAGGTTCAAGGCCAACCTCAGCAACTTAGTGAGATCCTGTTTCAAAATAAAATAAAGAAATCATAAAAGGGCTGAGGGTGTAGCTCAGAGGTAGAATGCCCCTGGGTTCAAAAGTAAATAAGTAAGTAAGTAAATGAAAAGAGAGAGAAATGAGATTTTTCTGCCAAATAATATAGCATTATTTATTTAATATTTTCCTTTGAATTCCATCCTCTTACTAAGTAAATACATTTTTAAAAGGAACCCTTACTTCACTACTATAAATGGAAAACTAGCATTACCTGTCATAAGTAGGAAGAATCTATTTTTAAAAATCTATTACATTATCTAGGTATCCAAGTATCATTGAAAATCATCTTTCATGCTACCAGCAGACAGCCATTGTGTTTAGAGAAAAATTGCCTTCCCAACGGGAGAGACCCCTGTAGGGTGGGAAAAGGTAGTTTTGCATTTAGGGATGTGGAGTTGAACTGAACTCCTTTGCAGATTTTAAGAATGTTTGGATTTATTTTGCTTTTGTTTAGTCAACTTCTAAGATGGATACTTAGCTCATTAGAGCTCCAGCTTTTCTTTTTCTATTTTTAAAGATATAAATAATTAAGGCTAGAATTTTCTCTTGGCTTAACCTATCAGTTTTGGTTTGGAGTGTTTTCATTGTTGTTCAAGTCTAAATGTTTTCTTAATTCTGATTATGATTTATTCTTTGGCCAAAGGGTTATTTAAAAATGAACTTCTGAATTTCAAACATTTAAAATTTAAAAATAGTTATCTTGATATTACTGATTTCTGGGTTTATACATTGTGGTCAGAGAATGTGATCTATATGTGTTCAATCTTCGGAATGTGTTGGCATGGCTTTATGGTCAATATATCATCATTTTTGCTTGCCTTGTTTTTGTTTTGTTGTTGGTTTGGGGTTTTTTTTTTTTGTTTTTGTTTTTGTTTGTTTGTTTTGGGTACCACAGAATTCTACCTCTGAGCTATACTTACAGCACTATTTTAACTTTTTTTTTTTTTAATTTTTGAAACAGAGACTTTCTAAGTTGTGGAAGGCCTCGCTAAGTTGCTGAGACTTGCTGTAAATCTGTGATCGTCCTGTCTCAGCCTCCCATGTACTGGGATTACAGGTGTGTGCCACCATACTTGGTTACTTCCCATTTTTCTATATCTTTAAGTTTTTGTTGCAATATTTATAAATAGAAAATACTTGGATAAAAAAAAAAAAAACTTGTCTGATAATCTTTACTTTTTACCAGGAGCATTTGGCCCATTTACATTTATTGTAATTATTGATATGTTAGGACCTTTGCCAACCATCTCATTTTTGCTTTTTGGTCCACTCTTCTTTTTCTTTTTCTCTTTTGGATTATTTTTTCTCATTTCATTTTCCTCTCTCTAGTAGGTTGGAAGTTATATATTCTGTCTCTATTATTTTAGTGATTAATTTATCAAAATGTAAGGATAATCAAAATCTTTACCTTCCTTCTGCATTATACAGGATCTCAGAATACTCTCATTTTGTTCTCCTCCTTATTTACATACTATTGTTGTGGTACTTTTAAATTTTGTTTTGTTATCTCCACAGTACAATTATTGTACTGTGCTTATTCAAATTCTGTGCATTGTATTCTTTCTTACATCTTAGATCTTCAAAATGAGACCACTCTCTTTTCTGCCTGAAATCCATCCTTTGAAGTTATTCTAGTTTTCATTGGTTTGTAAATGTCTGTATTTCATCTTGTTCTGAAATGTGTTTTCACTGGTCACAGAATTCCTGGTTGATGATTATTTTTGTCTCTGCATACTGAACGTTTCATATCATTCTTCTGACTTTCATTCTTGTGGATAAGAAGTCAGCTGTCGGTCTATCTGTGGGTCCATCTGAAGGCTGTCTTTCTTTCTGACTACATTTAAAATCTCTGCTTTGTCTTTGGTATTCATCAGTTTCACTATGTGGTATCAAACAAAGATTACTTTTTTGCTTTTCATTTATTGAGGTTTTGAATCCAGGGGTTGATAGCTTTGCTCCATTCTGGGAGGCTCTCAGCCCTGGCCTCTTCTGATATCACCTCTGTGGCATCCACCCTTTTCCTCCTAGAGTACCTCGATCTATGCTTTTTGTCTCTTAACCTCCTTTCACATTTTCCAGTTATTGTCCTTTGATGGATAATTCATTCAGAACTACCTTCCAATTACTGATTGTCTTACCCAGGAGGTTTTCACTTTAATTATCATACCTTGCAATTCTAGAAGTCCTATTTTGTTCTTCAAATCTACTCTGTGTGTGTGTGTGTGTGTGTGTGTGTGTGTGTGTGTGTGTGTGTGACTGAGGGTTGAACCTAGAGGCATTCTACCTCCAAGTTATACCCTTGGTCCTTTTTTAAATTTTGAAACAGTGTCTTAATAAGTTGCCGAGGGTCTCCCTAAGTTGCTGAGGCTGGCCTGAAACCTGCGATCCTCCTGTCTCAGTCTCCCAAGTACTGGGATTACAAGCATGTGTCACCACCCCTGGCTGGCTTCATGATTCTTTATTGTTTCTTATTCCCAGTACGAATGTCCACATTTATCATTGGGTAAATATAATTGATTTATAACCTATGACTGTTAATTCCAGAACAAAAGGGACAACTCCCTCACTCATTTTATCAGAATCATCTTTACTCTTGGAAGAGAAGAAACACAGGCCTCCGTCCACATCAGGGTCCTTGGCTTGCTGTCCTGGTTCTGCCGACAACCTAGAGAATTGTGTCATGTGCAAGGGCAGAATCTCTGCCTTCCGCAAGTCCTAGATCAGGCTGGGATTCGGGCTTGCTTTGCACTCTCCCCCTCCTCCCCCGTGTCCCTCAGGTGAGGAGAGGAAAAGACCAGTCAAAAAGAGCACAGGTGATCCGAAGGCTTCTAGGCACCAGGCAGCCTCTTCGGACACGAGAGCAGGCAAAAGCCTTAGCTGCTTCAAACAACAGAAGCAGAACCTGCACGAGAAAGCGACTTTCTCGGGGGCTCTGCCGCACGGGGTCATTGCAGACCCGGGGCTGGATTTGGTGTTGTCCCACTCAAAGTGCCTAGGTGATCAATGCCCGTGCGGGTTCCTGGCTTTACATGGATCCATTCAGGCATGTGAGATTCATTAGCACCGTGCTGGGGCCTAAACGTGCTCAAAAAGCACATACGACCATCATTCTTATCACAGTTATTCTGACCTTCCCAGGAAATACCGATCTGTTGAGTTACCATTACCAAGGTGCCAAACTGTGGGTCATTTCAAAAGAACAAGGTCAGCCTGGTGTGGTGGCACACGCCTGTAATCCTAGCACTTGGGAGGCTGAGACAGGAGGACCACAGGTTCTAGGCCAGTCTCAGCAGCTTAGCGAGGCCCTGTTTCAAAATAAAATAGGACTGGGGATGTAGCCCGGAGGTAGAATGTCCCTGGGTTCAATTCTAGTACCAAAATAAATAAATAGATAGATAAATAAAACAGGGTCACCTGATCAGGAAGAATTTGCATCCTTTACTCAACTAAATAGACGTGCATAGAAGTGGGCCTGGGACACGGTGGATGCTGAGGACCTGGGCTGGGGGAAGCCTGGGTGCTGAGGCTGAGATCACCCACTGGGGAGACTGAGTGCCCAAGGAGAGGAGAGATGAAGCAGCCAGGGGGCGCTGGTGGGGCCGGAGGTGGGGGCAGGGGACAGGAGGAGCCAAGCTCTCGTCTCATCAATTTAGCTACATCTTGGGGAAAATGGGCGCTGAGCAGGGCCCTGTGATGACAGCCTGTATTGGGTAAAATTTGAGGATAAGGAATTACTAATTAGTAATAAGGTGGAATACTTAAGTGTATGAAATGAATAATATGTAGCTAAAAAAAAAATAATGATATAGCATTAGGCGTTTGAGACATGTGGACTCCAAGCAATTAACCTCTATTCTTCTTCTGAATCACAGTTGCACTAATTGGCTCCTTTTCTCTGATGGGGCGATATTAACCTTTCTGCTTTTCTCTAAAGAAGCAAGTACGTTGGGTGGATGTGCCGCTCCAGTTTGGAGGCAAGGGATTTTTTTTTTCCCCTTCCCTCGAATAATAACCTATTTGCAACTTTCTCTCCCAAACTGTTGCATTTAAAAAGCCCGTGTCAGGTTTTCTTGATAAAGCTTCATCTCTGGAAAGACAATTTGAACAAATCAGAACCCGCTCTGGAGCGGAGGAGAGAGGAGGCATATGCTTACATAGGCAATGCAAGCTTTGGCGATTCCCAGTGGGAACAGCCTCACAGCCGTGGCTATTTAGAAGGCGGGTATTCCAGGGAGAGGGACCAGCAGATACAACGGTCCTGCGGCTGGAGTGTGTTTGGAATTCTGGGAACAGCAAGCTGGCCAGCATCTGGCCCAAGTGGAGCCAGCGCCGGAAGGGGTCAGCGTTCAGGGCTTCCAGGTGAAGTTGGAAAGATCATCAGAGGGCTTTCTCTTCAGGGCCTCATGGTCCATGGTAGGGTCCTGCATTGGTTTGCAGTGTGGAGTGAAGGCCCTGATGAGGTTCCAACAGGATCTATTGCAAAAGATTTACACGGATGTCAGGGGAGGCTGGACTCAGGGGAGTGAGGGGGGCTTCAGAGGTGGAGGTGTGGCCGCAGGTGGAAGCCAGACATTAAGAGGACATCTGGGCGTGGAGATCTGGTGAACCTGACCCGTAGCCTGCAGGGACAGAGAGTGGCCAGCGGCCAGCCCCTCCCCACCTACAAACAGATGTTAGGCACTGTAAACCCCTGACGGGCATCATGACAGATTGACTCTGCCAGGTGTTGATGGTCGGGGTCGCAGAGGATGCACAGTGTGTGTGTGTGTGTGTGTGTGTGTGTGTGTGTGTGTGTGTGTGTGTGTGGTACTGGGGATGGAACAGGGACATTTTACCTCTGAGCTACTCCCCAGCCCTATTTTATTCTTTTATTGTGAAACAGAGTCTCACTAAGTTTCGAGGGCCTCACTAAGTAGCTGAGGCTGGCTTTGAACTTGCTATCCTCCTGTCTCAGCCTCCCAAGTGCTGGAATCATAGGCGTGCGCCACCACGCCCAGCAAGGATACGCATTTAAAAATAAATCTGGGGATTGCACACCTAGGAGTTGCCCAGAGGAGATAATCAGACACACGCACAGTGATTTGGGTATTGGTGGCTGCTGTGACTTTGCTGCTAGTAGAAAAATCAGAAAAAACCCGAGTGTACACCAACAGAGGATTGTTTAAATAAGACATAACGTGGTGCCACCTGTCTTTGGAATAATCTCAGCAGGAGGCTGATATTTCTGTGTATGTGTGTGGTACTGGGGATTGGATCCAAGGGCATCTTGCTGCTAGCTACACTCCCAGCCTTATTTTGTTATTTATTTTGGAACAGGGTCTAAGTTGCAGAGAGCCTAAGTTGCTGAGGCGGGCTTTGAACCTGTGATCCTCCTGTCTCAGCCTCTCAAGTGCTGGGATGACAGGGGTGTGCCACCACATCTGGCTAAGGGGACATTTTAAAAAATCATACAATACAGAGAAGAAAAAATAAAAGGTAAAATTTGTATTCATCTTTCAATCCTATTTCCTAAGAGAGTTTCTGGAATATTCTTCAAGAAACTTTTTCTCCTCAGACACAGGCATACGTTCCTTTATGTCTATAATATACACATAATATAATAAAATATATGAATATTCTCTGTAAGATAAAGCAGGATAATTGTCTACATATAATTTTGTGATATGATTTTATTTCATTTTGTGATATATTTGACATATTGTCATACCATAATCAACTCAACCAGTTCTCTACTAATGAATAGTTTCTCTTATCTGTGTAGTTATCTCCGGGCATATTTTTACAAGGATAACTCTTAACAATTTAAGTTATTAAATGATGATATGAGCCAGGTGTGGTGGCACACGCTTGTAATCCCAGCATTTGGGAGACTGAGACAGGAGGATCCAGGTTCGTGGCCAGCCTCAGTTACCTAGTGAGGCACTCTGCAACTTAGTGAGACCTGATTTCAAAATAAATAATAACAAATAGGGCTGGGGGTATAGCTTGGAGGTGGAATGCCTTTGAGTTCAATCCCCAGTACCGAAAAAAAATGATGATACAGCATTAATTTATTGTGTGGATGCCCACAGTATATTACTGAGACAGAAGAAAATTAGGCTAAAAAACCAGTGTATACTGCATAACCATTGCTATAAATTTGCATGTATCTCTGTTCATCTGTACTTACAGCGGGTCTGGAAGGATGGTCACCAGGAGCTAACAGGAGTCATCTGTCACAGCCTGGAGATTCCAAGTGTCTCTTTAGTGCTTTTCAGTATTAGTATGTTTTACAAGTATACATGTTTTGGAGAAGACTCAAGCCTTTTTCTTTTGGGAGAAGAGTTAGTCGAAGTCAAGCCCCTGAACTACACTTAATATATGTGTTTTTATTTGGACCTGCTCTTTTCTTACTGAGTGCTTCTGTTCACTTCAGAATTAAATTGTACCTTTTCCTTTTCCAGTTCTGAACATGAAACCGGCAAGATTGCGGACCTGTGCGCAGTTCACCGGCCGCACCACAAGAGGGCGGTGTTCGCAGGAGGTTGTGCTCCCGGCCGCCGCCTGCCGCTCGCCGGGGTCTAGAATTCCGCTTGGTTCGCTGTGCTAGGCTGGGCCAGTGCGCAGTCAGATGCCTGTCCTTTGGCTGCCAGTTTGTGCTGTGACAGATATTTTTCTTACTGCTGTTTTCGATGTAGCAACTTAAGATGTACTTTAATGGTGTTGCATGGAGTTGGCACAAGGAAGGGGTTTGCCTGCTGCACCCCCTTCCCTAGCCCTCCTAGCCCGAGGCAAGTCACTGCTCCCAGTCGCCTACCTTGGGACCTGACCTGAACCCGGGGCCTTTGGGGTGCTCCGTGCCCCACACCAAAAGAACTCTGGGTAGCTCCTACCCTCTATGACTTGGCCCTTCCCACCTTAATTCCTGTGCCAAGTATCTGCCTGGCCTTCCCTTCCCTCCCTCCCTCCCTCTCCTCCTTTTTCTTCCTTTTCATCTTCTTAACTTTTTTTTTTTTTTTTGAAAAAGCAATACATATTCACGACAAAAATTCAAACAATGCAAAAAAGGGTAGCAGGTATCGGCTGAAAACCAAGTCTCCTCTCTTCTCATCCTAGCTGGCAGATTTCTCCCAAGAGACAATAACTGTTAAGTGGTTTGAAAAATATATATCTTTCCAAAGATACTGGGTGCATATCCAAATATAGACATGTGTGTATATGTTAAAAAACAGTGCGGTTGGAAATTCTTCATACGAGTCCAGAGACAGCTGCCCTCACTGCTTTTTACTGTCCACAGAGTATTCTGCTATGTTGGACATATGTGGACATGCTTGATTTAACCATCCTCGGCTAGGGGATATTTGAACTCTTTCCAATCTTTTGCTTATTAGCAGTGGGCTGTGGATATTCTGTGTAAACAGCTTTAAACGCTGGAGCAAAATCTACTGAATTCTTAGGCGTGGAATTGCTGGTCAGAGGCTGCCAGTGCTTCTAGCTTTCATACGCATTGCCAAAGTGTTCTCTAAACAACCTTCTAACCAGTTTGCACTCCCAGCTGGAATGCAGGAGACAGGATAGAAGAGTTTGCACTTTGCCAAACCGAGAGGCCGCTGGTTCTCAAATTTACAGCAGTTAGAATTACCCGGGAGCTTTCTAAAAATGCCAGTTACCGGCGGATGGAGTTACCGGCGGATGTGGTGGTGCATGCTTGTAATCCCTGTATTTGGGGAGGCTGAGACAGGAGGATTGCAGGTGCACAGCCAGCCTCAGCAACTTAGTGAGGTCCTCTGCAACTTAGTGAGACCTTGTTTTTCAAAATTAAAAAGTAGGGCTGGGAGTGTAGCTCAGAGATAGAATGTCCCTGGGTTCAATCCCCAGCACCACAAAATTAATAATAATAATAATAATAATAATAATAATAATAATAATAATGTTAGTTCTTATGGCATGTGCATAGTCCAGATGGATTCACACAGCATCTGATGTGTGTGTCCATGAGGGGGAGGAGTCTGGGTATCGGCCTTAAAGCTTTTCTGCAGGAGATCCTAACAGGCAGGCATAGATGAACATCACTGAAACAGATGAAAAATATCTCATTGATTTAAATTTACATTTCTTTAATTATAAATGAAGGCGAACATTTTTCTTTGAGAAGAGTAATATAGATCTTTTTGAATCACAGACCGCAAAAGCACAGTATCTTCATGTCCAGGAAAACGTAACTAGGCACGTGTGCCTCGATTTTAGTGTCACAGCCCCCCCCCCCCAGCTCCTCCTCAGACCTCTCCCTGTGTGTTCAGGAAGAGGATGTGGCTGGTCCGTGCCCCACTCAGCCACCTGAATTCCTAAGAAGCCACCACTGTAACCTGGGCCTTATGTGTCTTTCCAGAAAGATTTTATGGGTATGTAAATATATATGTGTGGTATACTGTTCACATATTCTGCGTCTTGCTTTTCTTTTCACTTAATAATATATCAGCAGCTGGGAGTGGTGGTGCACACCTGTAATCTCACTACTTGGGAGGCTGAGACAGGAGGATCGCAGGTTCAAGACCAGCCTCAGCAACTTAGCAAGACTCTCAGCAACCTAATGAGACCCTGTTTAAAAATAAAAATAAAATAGGGCTGAGGGTGTAGCTCAGAGATAGAATGGCCCTGAGTTCAACCCCTAGTATCCCCCACAAAGACACACCATAGCCAGGTGTGAGCACATGCCTATAATTCCAGTACTTGGGAAGCTGAGACAGGAGGATCATAAGTTGGAAGCCAGCCTCAATAACCTAGCAAGGCCCTTAGCAACTTGGCAGGACTATGTTTCAAAATAAAAAAAGAATAAAATAGGTCTAGGGGGTGTAGCTCAGAAGTAGAATGCCCCTGGGTTCAATTCCTAGTACAAAAAGCAAAAAAAAAAGAAGAAAGAAAAAAAGAATATATCATGAGCTGGGTGTGATGGCTCACGCCTGTAATCCTGAGTATTTGGGAGGGTGAGACAGGAGGATCACAGGTTTGAGGCCAACCTCAATAATATAGCAAGACCTTCAGCAACTTAGCAAGACCCTGTTTCAAAATTAAAAAAAAAAAATAGGACTGGGGTGTAGCTTTTTTTTTTTTAAAAAAAATAGGACTGTGTGTGTGTGTGTGTGTGTGTGTGTGTGCGTGGTACTAGGGATGAACCCAGGGGCATTCTACCTCTAAGCTACACCCCCAGTCCTCCTATTTTTTTGGAGGTTGTTAGTCTGAAGAGCAGTGTGTTCCAGTCTATAGTTTACAAAGTTCACACTGCCTGGTGGGGGATGGGCTGGAGGGCGCACCCCGGGAGAGGGTGCACCCCGGGAGAGGGCG
The DNA here is from genome assembly GCA_004027655.1 of Graphiurus murinus. NCBI lineage: Eukaryota > Metazoa > Chordata > Mammalia > Rodentia > Gliridae > Graphiurus > Graphiurus murinus. Next base: position 4,461 of record PVLC010004959.1, on the reverse strand, counting down.
CAGTTTCGGAGGCTGCTGCAGCTGCCACGGGTAACACACCTGGGTTGCAGGTGTCTCTGGCCCAGTGCTCCCCAGCAGTACTTCCTTCAGAAGTGACAGCCTCGCTGAGCCTCAGTCTGTCTATCTGTGCCCTGGAGGTGATTGGTACTTTTTCCACGTTTGTGCGGCTTACACGGGAAGGCACACAGAGACACTTGTCATCCCTTGGGCCCCTGTGGGCTCCCATGCCCCACCGCCAGCACCGGTGGGTTCTCTGCTGCCCTGGGCTTTCTTCTCTCTAAGGCTGCATCACCGACGCTGCAAGCTGAGGGCGAGCCCGTGTCCTCCTGCACTTTGTAAGTTGCCTGGCTCCATGCCTGGGAGTCAGATACTCAGTGGTTTTGTTGAACAAGCACTGTAAGTCCACCACCCAGCTTAAGAAATAAGTTGGAAGATTTCCATACCTGGAAATCTCTGTGGGCGAGTCTCACTGATCGATCGCCAGCTCGCTTCCATCCTGAATAGCGTGTTATTTATTCCCTTGATTTAAAAGGAAAAATAGTTGACAGCGTATATATGAGCCAGACCTGAGCAAGCTGTTGAGTTGGCTTCGAGCTTGGCTTTGAGCTCCATGAAAATGGTATCACACTCCACGTCTTCTCCAGTGACTTGCTTTTTCTGTCACTCACCATTGTGGTCCCAGAAGTCACCCATGTGGCTGTGGACTATAATATTCCACAAGGTAACTGTGCCCGTTTTATTCATCCATTCTCCATTCCAAGGACGTCTCATTTTTTCCTGGATTTTGGTTGTCATGCAAACGCTGCTCTCAGCTTCATCCTGTGTGTCGCCTGGGGCACAGGTGCCAGGATCTGTGGAGAGTGGAATCGCTGTAGCTGCAGCTTTTCAGAGCTGGCCAAATTTCTCTCCAGAAGAGTGGAATCAATGACCGCCTCACCAGCTCTGCAGAGCTTCCTAGTGCTCACCTACAATTTCCCAGCCTTAGTGTTCATGGTGCTTAATTTGCACCCCCTAACGGATACAAAAATGCACTGTGTTATGGTCTCAACACACTTTTCTGGTCACGGTCAAGGTTGAACATCTCTATTCTTTGCCCTTCACGTGCCCTTTGGGAAGTGCCCAGCCACTATTTTTCCTCCTGTTCTAAATGCGGCCTCTTCTTAAGATTGATCTGTAGGCATTTTGATTTGTCTTGGATGCTAGCCCTTTGTCAGTTACAAACCTATGCATCTGTCTCTCTGTTCCAGACTTTGCTGTCATTGTGGTATCTTTTGATGAACACCATTAAGTTCTTATTTTTAACCTTGTAGAATGAATCAGAATTTTTTTTTTTTTTTGCATGTTCAGAGTCCTGTGTTGACTCTGACTTAACAACTGGACCCAGGGACGCAGGCACAGGCCAGGCGCGGCTCAGGTGGCCAGGGGCGTCCAGGCGAGGCAGAGCCCGCAGCAGCCCCCCGGGCCCTCTCCGAACCGCTGACAGCTGGGGATTGATTAAGAACTGGAGCGAGGCGAGAGGGGAGAGAGGCTGAGTGCTTTGAATTTGATCCTGTTAGCTACGATTAAGTGATCAGGGTGGACAGGCAGGGGGAGAGACTTCCTGAAAATGGAGCTGGTGGAGGAGGGGACGCCCTTGGCCTCACCTTGGACCCAGGACCCTGCGGCCATATTGACCAGGGAGGAGCCCCTCTGCCTAGCAGCGCATCTGAAGGGCCCCGCTGCCCAGGAGCCAGGAGTGATGTGCCGGGGACATGACTCAGGGCTGGCTGAGCAGTGATAGTGACCCTCGTCCGTGGGCTTGACGAGCCCACCTTTGGGAAGGGGAGAGGTGGGCCCCAGGCAGTTCAGAGCAGGACTTCTCAACCAGGCTCCCGAGTCAAGCGGTCGGTGAACTTGGACGGGAAAATATTTACGGCCTTGTTGTCATTCATCTCAGGCGAGACTTCACATTACCTGCGATGACGGACCAGGGTGAGCAGTGTCACCTGCAGACATCACAACTTTTCTTGCAGCACCTTACTTTCTTGGTAGAGATTTTGAGAGAGAGCCTTCAAAATTACAGTTGTCATATACTCCTACCAGATCTGTGCTATGCACTGTGTAAGTGAGGAAGCAGCCATCACGGTTTTAAAAAGCATTTGATAGCCTCGAAGACAATGAGGTTCCTTGGTAATCCTGTGTGATTTGTTTTATGCATCTAAAAGCATTATTCTGAGGAGGGCTTGCTAGGCTCCTCGCTGGCCAGAGGGGCCCTGGAGGATCAGGCTGAGGGACAAGGACTGCCCTGCAGGGAAGCTGCTCGGTCCTGTTCTCAGACAAGGTGTGGGTGCCTGGCAGGTACATCCTGGCTGGTCTGGGCTCCGTAGCCCCTGTGGGTGACAGGGACCCCTACTCCTGTAGTGATGAGTCGACAGCCTGTTTAGTCTGATTAATGGTCTCTCCTTAAGGGCCTGCTCAGGCATCTGCCTTATCTCAGTAGAAGTGGGCACCTGCCGGTGTTCTGGGGAGGGGCTCCCACAGCCCCCTAAGTCGGGGTGCAGAGGGCCCACACAGCATGTGGGTAGGGGCGGCAGGCTGTGAGCACACTGCCCAAAGCCCTTCAGAAGTGACCACCCACCTTGCTGGCCCTTTCTCTCCTTGCAACGTCCTCTGCTCAGCCCGCACAAACCCCATCCGGCTTTCCGCCCACACAGGGATCAGTGCTTTCCCAGCATGCCCTGCAATATCCAGCTGGGCGCTCTCCTCACTCTGCTATCTGCCCCTGTATCAGCCACAATAGACAAGCTAGAGCTCCGGGAGGAAAGCCACCCCGACCCCAGCTGCCCTCGTGGGCTGGGTGCAGCTCTGCTCCGGGTGGTCTTCATGCAGGGACCCAGGCTGACAGAGCAGTCTCCACCTTCTCCATCTTCTGGCGGGGGTGGGGGTGGGGCAGGAACTTGGCGGCCAGGCGCTGGGTATCACTTCCCTGTCGTCTCATGGGGCAGAGTCATGTGACCACGCGGGAGGCCTCGGAATTTGGTTGTACTCTGAGGGAACCCTGGCCTTAAGGGCTCTCACTGTCCCATCCCTCGGGACTTACCTGAGACCCACCTGCCCTGCCCCAGTGGGGATTTGTCTCGCCCTCCGGCTCTCGGGTTTGGTTTGCGCACCTGGATGTGCCTGAGGTCTAGGCGGTGTGGACCTTTCGTGTTGACAGATTGCAACTGTGTGTAGCCCCCCTCCCACCCAACCTTGTCCATCCCCGGTGCCGTGACAGGCGAGGCTGCAGGGAGAAGGTCGAAAGCCGGTGCTGGTGTCGAACCCCTGCACCACGAGCCATGGCGGACGGCTTGAGACTTGGAGAAGGACGTTTTATGGCCTCGGTTCTTGAAAGGAGTTAACCGACCTACATCATAATTCAGTGCCTTTACCACCCAAGCAAGGGCAGACAGACCCTCCCACGCTGCCGTGGCCTTTCTGATGAAGCCAGGCTAGCGTGATGAGAATTATGGACAAGAAAGAAGAATCTCTTGCCTGCGTGTTGACCGGACAACACGAAGGTGGGGTCTGAGTGCAGCTCCTCTTGAGCTGGTGCCCAGGGCATTGAGCGCCTCTGGGCAGCGGGTCTCTTCGAGCCTTCTATTCAGGGCCTGCTGTTAGAGCGCCACCTGGAGGCTGCTGTTCAAATAGCTGGTGCCCGTCATCTTTCATGGATTAATTGCATTGCGCAATTTTAAGTGCATTTGTGGGGGGGGGGGAAGAGGGGGGCGCTACTAGCATTCAGCAAAAAAAAAAAAAAAAAGTGCATATTTAAAGGCCGTGTCGTTTAGAAATGTCATCTTGTGTCCAGTGGCAGGGACATGCTGTTCCCCTTCCTTTCCCAACCTGCTATGGCCCACTAACGCCAATCCCTAGTGATGGTTGGAGCCAGCCCCAAAGCAGCTCCCAAGAGATAATTATGTTAAATTTGCTGGGACTTTTTGAGCTGGTTGTTAAATACAGCCACTATGAAAAACTAAATAAAAATATTATAGCTGAATAAATTTTGTTAAAATCAAAGATAAAAAAGAAAACTCAGCACTAGTTAATCTAGTGCATTTTATTATCAATGCACTTTAGGTTATGTCTTTTGTCTATTTCCATCAGAATGATGGGAATATGGTGCATTACCCCCATTACGGTACTATTACTGTAGCATTAATCATGTGCTACACCTCAACTCCTCCTGCAGTGACTGAGTGTTGGTAGCTTAAAATTGGCCATGGTGGGAACATTTCTGTGTAGCAAATGCTTTACAGAAATCAGCTTTGAGATAGTCAGTTGTTAAACATTTACCAGCACACTCTGGGCATGCTCTGTCCTGCAGCAAATGTCACACTGTCTCCTTTGGGCCAGGGGAAGCTTAAGTGCTGGGTTCCTTGGGACTGGGTGTGAGGGTGGAGGCTTCAGATGGGGAAGAAAGGAGGAGGAGGAGGAGGAGGA
>PVLC010004958.1:0-80355 GCA_004027655.1 Graphiurus murinus | reverse complement strand
TGGTACTGGGGATTGAACTCAGAGGCATTCTACCTCCGAGCTATACCCCCAGCCCTATTTTTTATTCTTTATTTTGAAACCGAGTCTCACTAAGTTGCGGAGTGCCTCACTGGGTAGCTGAGGCTGGCCGCGAACCCGGATCCTCCGGTCTCAGCCTCCCGAATGCTGGGATTACAAGCGTGCGCCACCACGCCCGGCTGAAAAAATGTATTTCTTAAATTGATTAAATGCCATAAAGAATGTGTGACAAAAATGCTATAAATTAGGAGTTTAAAGACTAAAGGGAGAAATTATTACTCTAATAGTAACTTACTTTGCTGGCTTTAATTATCTGACTTCCCCCACTTCTATCTTAAATGAACATTGGTCATTGCCTACAAAAGAATTTAAATTTGAGATTTTAAAATTTTTATTTGTATTTATTTATTTATTTATTTATTTATTTATTTATTTATTTATTTATTTGTGGTACTGGGGATTGAACCCAGGGGCATTATACCCCGGAGCTACACTCTCAGTTCTATTTTTTATTCTTTATTTTGAAACAGGGTCTCACTAAGTTGAGGACTGCCTCACTAAGTAGCTGAGGCTGGCCACAAACCCAGATCCTCCAGTCTTAGCCTTCCAAGTACTGGTATTACAAGCATGCGCCACCACGCCCTGCTTAAATTTGAGATTTTTAACTTAAAAAGCAAAACAAAACTAAGTGTATCATTGAAGTGTCTTCCTTCACAAGCTGCTTTTTTTTTTTTCCCCGGTACTGGGGATTGAACTCAGGGGTATTCTACCTCCGACCTACACCCCCAGCCCTATTTTTTATTCTTTATTTTGAAACCAAGTCTCACTAAGTTGCGGAGTGCCTCACTAGATAGCTGAGGCTGGCCTCGAACCCAGATCCTCCGGTCTCAGCCTCCCGAATGCTGGGATTACGAGTGTACACCACCATGCCCGACTCAGAAGCTGCTTTTTATTAATATAAAAATTCTATGATGCCTAAATTTCTTTCCAATATATTGAATTTAAGTACCTCTTTGTTCATAGTAGTTCAGACAGTATCACAGAGCTCTCCGAGTCTTGTGTCTTGCTTGGGTCATTGTAAGAGCCTGACAATGGTTGTGGAGCCATCAGTAACTGTGTATGTGTGTGTGTGTGTGTGTGTGTGTGTGTGTGTGTGTGTGTGTGTGTTAGATAATTAGTTACTGGGGATTGAACCCAGGTGCATTCTACCTCCCAACTATACCCACAGCCCTTTGATTTGAAACAGGATCTTGTTAGGTTGCTGAGGGTTTCCCTAAGCTCCTGAGGCTGGCCTTGAACCTGCTGTCCTCCTGTTTCAACCTTCCAAGTACTGGGATTACAGGCATGTACCACCATGCCCAGTTCCATCAGTAACTATTAACATCTAGGTGGCTGCTATAGACTACAGGCAGAAGGTTGGCTGGAGAAGGTAGAATCAGAGAACCCAGTTAGGAGGCTATTGAAATAATCCAGAGTAGAGAGGGTGGGGCTTTAGACCAGGGTAGTAGCAGCTATTATAGAGAAAGATGTTAGATTCTCTTTGTGTTTGAAATGTACAAAGAACATTCCAGAAATCAAAGAGAATCATGGCCTGGCTTCTTTGGGATCAGGTCAGTGGACTGCAGAGGCACAGACAGGAGGGAAAGACCTAGAAGAGAGCATGCTGTCAGCAGGTCTCTGAGCTCAGAGGGGCATGGCTTCCATTTGGCGGCTCCTTCATCTTCAGCAGGGCTTTTAATAATAATGGAACGGTTTCTTACAAGTTTAATTGAGCCTTCCCTTTTACAAGGCCCTTTCTCATCGATCATATTTGAAACTCAGTAGCCTGTGTGGGAGCATGGTTGGTTCTCGTTTCTGTGTCACAGGTGAAGAATCCAGGGCACAGACTAACCAGTCTGCGCTGTGACTCTTGGTCACAGCTGGTTAGAGGCAGGCAGTGAAGCTGGAGGCCCCGCCTTCCACGAGCCCCTGGTGTGCTGGCTTCAGCTGTGACCCAGGCCAGGGCCGCACTGGGAAGCATGGATGTGAGAACCCCATGGGGGACTGACCACCTGAAGGTTGTGGCAAGGCTGTCAGGGAGAAAAACTGCGGGGAAAGAAATAAAAGGAACTGCAGAGAAGGAAGATATAAGATAGCCCTGCCACACTCATGAAACCCTGGTGGGATGTGCAGTGTATTCCCTCGGGCAGCCATGACACTTCACTGAAAAGTTGAGACTTAAAACAAAGGAGATTTATTCTCTCATAACTATGGAGGCTGTATGTCTAAAATCATGGTGCCAGCAAATCTTCCTCTGGAGATTCCTTCCCTGCCTCTTCCCAGCTTCTGGAAATCCTGGGTATTTCTTGACTTGTAGCCGCATCATTCTATTCTGAGTCTATCTTCACAATGGTACTTCTCCTCGTTTTCTTTTTGAGGGGACTATACTGGGGATTGAACTCAGGGTCATTCTATTTCTGATCTATACCCCCTACCCATTTTACTTTTTATTTGGAAACAGGTTCTCACCAAATTGCTGAGGGCCTCGCTAAGTTGGTGAAGCTGGCTTTGATGACCTGTGGTCATCCTGTCTTGGTCTCCCAAGTACTGAGATAACAGGTGTGTGCCACCATGCCCATCAGATGTCTTCTCTCCTTATAAAGACAACAGTCATTGAATTTAGCACCCAGGCTAATCTAGTATGACCTCATCTTAACTACTTATATCTGTGAAATCCCTATTTCTAGACAAAGCCATATTATGAGATTCTAAGTAGAAATGAAGCTTAGTGGAATAGTACTGAATATTTACTCTAAGTGGAGCTCATCCTGAGGCTGTTTTCCTCGCTCTAAAGCGTGGCACACTAGAGTAGCAGTAAGATACTAGTGTCCACTCAACTCACAGGTGACCCAATGCCTCCTGCTGAAGGCATTTGTGTGGGCTTCCAGGCCTGGGACTAGGCCCAAATAAAATGGCTTCCACAGTTCTATCCCTGGGTCTTTCCTGAGTCCTATGAAGGCTGAGATGGTTTATGGCAATTCTTTGGATTTTATGTTCTTCTATGGGTATCTAAGGTCTCATTTTTTATTAAACTGGCAACTGGTTGACCCATTGATGGCCCTATTCACCATCCTTGTACTAGGTGAAGCCACTAACCCTTGGCCCTTCAGCTTCTTTATCAGTAGGACTTGCAGGGGGTGGATTCACATGCATTGAGAATGCACATGGTAGGGACTTTATGTATTTAACCCATTTACCAAAATCATCTTCTGAGATGAATATTGCTGTGATAAAATTTCATAAGGAGAAAAGTGCGGTGCAGAAAGGTTAAGTAAGTTGCCCAAGGTAGCCCAGTTATTAGGTAAGGGAGATGAGCTTTGAACTTAGATCTGTCTGCCTGTACAGCCAAGATGCATCTCTAGAAAAGTTACATAATTTATGACACATGTGATGCACAGAAAGCCCTCAGAGCATGCGCAGTGTAGGTGAGCCATGGGCATCTCTCTCTGAGTCTTCTCACACCTGCGCTCCAGCTCACTGGGATCACAACACAGTTCTCCTGAGTTCGAAGTTTCCATGTGGGACAACACTATATATAGTTTCATATCAATCAAGTGTCAATGGAAATGCAAAATGGTCACATGTGCATCTTAAAATTAAAAAGATACAGCAAGTCGGCCAATAGGTCCAAACTTGAAGAAGCTCGTAAGTTCTAATGTGGAGCACGGTAATTGCAGCTAACAGTGTTGTCTGTGTGTTTGAGAGAGGAGATCTTAAATATTCTTACCTTGAAAAAAAGCAACTGTGTGAGGTGATGGATATGCTAATTAGCTTATTTTTATAATAATTCTACAACATGTATATATCAAAACACATGGTACATTTGAACAGACATAATTTTTATGTCAATTATACTTCAGTAAAGCTGAAAAAAATCATCAAATAATTTACCCTTGAATAAAGCCATAAGTCCTCTTGCTATTTCAATTTCAGAAATTTCAAATTACAAGAATCCAAACTCTTAGAAAACTGATGAAACTGAAAAAACTAATGCTTGATAACTGGAAAGTTCTCTGGTTATTGTGATTTTTCTAAGGCTCACTAGGTTTCTGATCTCCATACATTTAGACTCAAAAGTAATGATAAGTACTATTAATAATTATTATCATCTGTCAGCTGCTTATTGTATATTTAAAAGCTGTTGCCATGTACACCTCAAGTAAGCAGTAGGATGATAAGCTTCATTAAATATTGAGGAACTAGGTACTCAAAGGTTGTAGAATTTGACTAAAATCACACAGCTAGCAGGAGATGGAGACATGATTTGAATTTAAATCTGCCTGATTTCAAAGTTCATACTTTTTCTACCAGAAACTAGTATGCTTTCAAAGACTACACACTGGTATAAATCAACCAGCATTTGTTTTATTTCTAGCGTTTCCTTACTTCTGTGAGCCAATCTTGGGTGACAGAAAAGGACTGTCCCCACATTTAAGATTTCGATGCAGAGACATGCTCCAAAATGTATCCTATTTAAAGCTACAAGTGCATTTTAATTCAAAGAAAAATATTAATTAAACAGTTCTAAAAGTAATAAAGAGGTGAAAAAAATCTGTTCTAGACTTATATCTTAATAACTTCCATAACTTGAGTTTGATTGGATCTCATAAGTCTCTAAGTACCACTTAGGTTACAGTATAATCAGTATCCCAATTTTGATGGATTTTCCCCACCATCTTAATACACAGAGTCTTCCTACAAAATGCCTCCCATGGTATTTCTGGGAGCCATTAAATGTTGCAGATATTTTCATGAATGAATCTCTCACTGTCCTCCTGGTGTCACCGCACAGAAAAGTTGTTTTAAAACTTTCTCAGCATCATACTCTTCTGCTCCTCTGAGCACCACCATCATTGCCACCTTTGAACCCTTCCTTATAGTATTCTACTTCTTGCAGAATTTGTAGAAACAGTCATTTCCATTACATTGCATGACTCTATCACCTGGAAATTAAGGCATTATTACTAGTGTTCTGTGTTATAGAAAAGGCAGGAAGCAAATAATCTTTCAGCTTCTTCCTGCATACTTACTTCTCTTTAAGACTTAGCCTTACGCTGGGTACTGGAGAACAACAATGCTATCAACTCCATTTCCCTGCTGTTGGTGTGCCATGTTGGACAGGTCCCCTTTTATTCTATTCTTTAGTATTTAGCAAATATGTATTGAGTGCCCCCTTTGCACTAGGCACTCCTTTAAGTCTGAAGATAATGAAAGAACATTTGTGGTGGTAAGAGAGACAATAATCAACACATAAATATGTAATATGCCAAGAAGGTACATAATCAGGAAAGGTATCTCAGATAGTGACCTTTCAGCAGCTACCTTTAAGAAGTGAAGGAACAGGACACTTGCTTATCTGGGCATGAACTGTTTCAGGAACATGGGACATTACAAAGGTCATGGGCCTGCAACATACCCTGTGTATTCCACAAAAAGCAAGGAGACCTAAATGGCCTCATCTTTCTCTAACCCTCACCCCCACCCCCCAAAAAAAGCCCTGTAATTCCTGGTAGAGTAGGAGTCATATCTAAATCATTTGATAACCCCAAAGCTAATTAACGAAAAGATCTTAGCAAAACATAATGAAGATGATATTCTCAGATTGAGGAGTGTTTGCAAAAGAGATGAGACTACAGCTAGTCTGTGAATGAAGGGATGGTTTCAAAAAACAAAGGGGAAAAGAAAAAAAAAATATATATATATATTTGTGGAAGTAGTAGGAGTTTGAACAAAGGCTTAGAAATGAGAAGAAAACTAAATGTGCAGGAAAGCATAGAGAAAGCGATCAGACTGGAGAGATGGTTTTCTGCCAGACAGCAAGGGTGGAAATTTTTCTGTTAAATAGGGTGTGGGCAGATTACAAAAGTCTGAGAATCCAGAAAGAGGGAATCATTCTTGATGTCAAAGGATGAGGATGGCGCAGAAGCGGTTCCAGTGGATGGGTAGTTGTCACGAGGACGACTAGGATTTTTGGTGCTGTATTTCCTTTTACCTGAAAAGGGAGCTATGAATGGTTTGTGATAATAATTCGAGGTAACTGCCATAGGCGGAATGTTGGGAAACAGTGGCCAGGGTATTTCACATTTGCCATCTCTATTGTGGTGAGTTCTGAACTCACTGGCATGGGAAATGGCAGATCCTGGTGTTTGCTCCGGCAGAGAGATGAGTTATGATCGACTCGGGCATGAGGTGACAAGGTCCTACAACAGAGTCAACAGGTCAACAGTGAGTAGGGAGGAAGAGTCACACCATCTTGAAAATAAACAGATGTGAGGAAAGAAGGACCAAGCATTCCAATTAACTTTAAGGTTTTGAGCCTAAGTGTCAGGCTGAATGTAAGAGTCAGGGTATGGGTTAATAATTTGCTGTCTGAGACAAACACGCACTGCTGACTCCCTCTCCGAAGTGTCCTGGTCATGCAGGAGTTAAATATGCAGAAAGCTGCAGAATGCTATTATTTTAGAGCCCTGTGAAAATGTAATTTGATTAGTCTATTGGACGATATTCCAAAGAACCAAATGTCTTCCATGAATCAGTCAGAAATGCTTAGGAAAACCAAAATAAAAAATGCTTTCTAAGCCAATAAAGGTGCTAATTAGTGCCTTCTGCATATCTAACTCCATCTTCCCCAGTAATACATTTTGCAGGGTTAAGTGCGGTATCTGCTGCTTCAGATGGCAGAAGTCCACCTAACAGTAGGGAGGGCGGCTTGAATATCTAGAAGAGAATCTGAACTGGAATTGTAACCCATGGAATGGAATGTATTGAATGGAGCAGAGACTTTTTTTCTTGCTTTCATTTTTCCAAAAAAACAATCCTTAGATAACTTGGAGATAACAGGACTTAATTTGTTTTTTCATTTCTCCCTCCCTCAGTGCTTTTAGAGAATAAAATCTGGTTTTAAAAATTAAACAAAGGTGCCTGGCACCATGGTGCCTGCCTGTAATCTCAGTGCTTGGGAGGTTGAGATAGGAGGATTGCAGGTTTGAGGCCAGCCTCAGCAACTTAGTGAGATCCCCAGCAAACTGGAGATGCAGCTCAGAGGTAGAATCCCCAGTACCAGGAAAAAAAAAAAAGTAGGAAAGCAAAAGAAAATTAACAAAGGTATCCTGGGGTGAGGGGAAGATGATAATATTACACCCAAGCAATTGGAGAAGCAGTGTGGAACTGAGAAGGGCCTCGCTAGTAGGATTGTGTATGTTAGATGCAGGAACATCCCCAAGGGCCTTATCTTCTGCCTGGGTGGCCCAAGCTGATGACTGCAGAAGCATGAGGACATCTGGGGTAACAGATCCAGTTTGTCAGTCCTGGAATGACACTCCCTGCACACCAGATTCTCTCTCTGATCAGAGGTGGCAGATACAAATGCTTCCGGGAACCAGGCAGGTAATCACTAATGAATGAAGCAGGTAGCAGAGAGACTGCAGAAAATTGGAGAGCCTATTGCCTTCAACAGATTGCTGCCCTGAAGATACCCGAATGAGGGCTGCTGGCTTTCCCAAGTTTTATGGAAAGTCCAAGAATCCCAATCCCTGTGGGAACGGGCATATCGTGGGACACCAGCTCGTTCCTCTCTGCTCAGGTTCATTCTTGAAAACAGGCCAAGGGAAACAGGACCTGACCCTGGCAGGCCCATCCTCCCGCTCCAAACAGCTTACCTTACAAATTAGCAAAATGGGGGAGGGAAAAGGAACCGGCCAACAGGCGAAGAATAATAATTCACAGTGGCCTGTACCAGACTCTAAACTTCCTGCATCTGGGTGCTGGGAAGGCCAATTGCTGCTTCCCCGGTAACCAAGAGGAAGTCAGCCACAGAAACGCTGTGAAAATAGCACTTGGTCTCCCAGGACCTCGGGAGCCCTCGGATGTAAGGTGGCAGTCAAGCAAGGATTCAAATGAAATTTTAATGATTTTATCACAACTTTAAAAATCAGGCTTATCTTGTGAGCTTTTAAAAAATATATATATACCGGTTTTCCTTGGCTTGCTTTTCTCCAGTATCTAAGCTTGGCAGCAGAGAAGGCTAGTGTCTGAATGCATTGGCTGGAGATCGACATTTGTGTCATTTTTAACAAGATCAAGAAGAAAGAGGCGTCTGGGAAAGAATGTAAAAGCTGTGTTTGTACACCAGTGAGGGCGGGGTTCCGGTGAGGGGGCCGATCGTCCCCTAATTGTTGGTGATGTTTGGGCCTCACGGGAGGCTGGCTGTGTTGTGGGGGGCAGAAAGGCCTTCTCCCAGCTGGGGCTAAAACTGGAAAGCTTTCCTAAGTGCCAGCAGACCAGCAACCCCTGCACTGTGACCCAGCCAGGTCCACTTTGCATATGCTTTACCTTTGGTACCTTCTCTTCCTGCTGGAGGCTGTCCTCCGTTTCCTGGCAACCAGATGCCTCCAACAACAGTGGCAGGGCAGAGAGGTGTGGTCCATGGAGTGTGGCCAGCAGATCTGAGTGGACTCTGGACTCCATGAGGAAGCCCCTGGTGAAAAGCTCCAGATCCTATGTGACTAGATCTTTCTGGGCAACTAGTATTTCCATTATAAATTGATTGAAATTGTCACAGTCAAGAAAGCCTACATGTCACCTTATTAATGGCATAAATGCAAGTACAGCATAATTATTAGGCAGTCATAGCATAACAACTTGGTGCCGTGATGAATTAAACAACAAGTAAGCCTTCATTCATGCTTGACAGAGTGCATCTGGAGAATTCTGGAGTTTCTCATCACTTCTGCTTGCCCAGGACTTTCTACAGTTCTGAGACATGTGGCTATATATCCTGCCAGTGCTCACCACTGCCTCAATCTTTTTCGGTTGTCTACTACTGCTCTGGGTTTCCTAGAAAGCGTGGCCACACTGAAGAGCTCAAACTGTCAGAGAGGAAATGATCAATTTTCAGATATTGATGAGAGTCAGCTCAGTCTGAGAAGTTCAGTAAGCAAGTGTGCTGCAATGGATTAGTAATGCCTGTCTAGCTGAGAGACTTATGTCTTGAAAAGATGATAGTTTTAAAACTCTGGCAGTTTTAAAATTCTGGCTCCTGGTGGTTCCTCCTAGGGTAAAGGAAGTGAAGAGTGAAATAACACATTCTCTAGAATATTTTATGAAGTAGTTATCTAGCTTCTTCAAGCTATTGACACCTGAAATTTAGGTACATGCTCCAAAATTATTTTTTTTTCCCAACTACCCACTCAAAAAGGTTATTTCACACAAAGGATGGCAAAGACACTTCTTCATCTTACAAGATTATTCCAGTAAGAAGTACCAAGTGACTTTTTTGAAGATTTTGAGAGCCTGTCTAGGCTCAATGAGACACTGCAGTCGATTAGTGATGTCTGTTGTGGGAGTAGTCTTGGGAGTGGAGTGTAGAACATCTTTCCTCTGTATTTCAACCTTTGAAATAGATTTATTTCTCAGTCAGTCTGACTCTTGTGATGCCAGAGTTCCATTTGTTTGTAGGGCAGATATTTACTATATCTTTTCTCTTATCTGTTTTCTAATTCACTAAATCGTAGTTGTGCATTCTGGGCTTAGTTAAAAATTTTGTATTTATTCATATATTAATATTGTATCTCCAGTCTTTATTTTTCTAGAGCAGTTATTCACTTTACTTAGAAGGGTAGCAGAACCTTTAAAAATCTGCTTAAAATTAAGGGTATTCCTATCTCCAACTCCCAAATTTAACACTCACAGACACATCTACAGATAATTTGAAGTCTATTCGTAGATTGCCTACCAGACAAGAATACAGGCCTCAAACTACAGCCCTTTATTATTTTTGACATTCCATCCTATGTTTCAGTCATTCAGTTTTATTCATTCAAAATTTCTCTCAACCTGTATTATCTTTCTTATGGTGGGAAACTTCATGTTCTATAAAACTACAGGGTGATGACATTTCCCAGTTTCATATAAGTCACACATTTGTACTCAGGGCAGCCAGGTGAAAGGAAACGAGGAGACTGGTGAACTTTCTGAGGAATCTGCCCATATTCTGAGTATTTACTCTTGCAGATGTCAGCCTCATGTTATATCATGACATAGGGTCTGGGTCCTGTGACAGTGCTTTAGTGGGTTTCTCTGGTATCCAATACATACATATTTTCAGAAGTTCTGTCATCAGCACCACCACCAGGCAAATGGATTTTCAACATCATCTTTCTCACATTTACTTGTTTACTCAAAAACTAGTCATGGTTTTCCATGTCCTGACACACACAAATAAACTTCTCTTTCTGGATTTTAAATAAACCACAAGACATTCTGTTGGCAGTGTGGTATTTTGAAAGAAATAAAATGACAACAAACTAAAGAAGTGGCATTTTACTGATCATGACAAATTTATTTAATCTCCCTGAGCCTTGGATTTCCATTCTATTAAGTGAGAAATAATAATGTCTATTTGGTAGATTTACTGTGACAATCAAAAGAGGCTGTGCATGTAACATGCTTAGCACGTTGCATTGCACAAAGTTAGTGATAAATAATAGTAAAAATTACTGCTTTAATCAATAACAAAGGTAGTAATAATTCCCTAGACATGCTACCTTTGACTGTATGATCACAGGCTCTTTACTAAATTTCTGTGAGACCCAGTTTCCTTTTATGAAAGATGAGGCTAGGTCCTAAATTAAAAGGCTGTTGGAACGAGCCGGGCGTGGTGGCACACGCTTGTAATCCCAGCATTCGGGAGGCTGAGACCGGAGGATCTGGGTTCGCGGCCAGCCTCAGCTACCTAGTGAGGCACTCCGCAACTTAGTGAGACTCGGTTTCAAAATAAAGAATAAAAAGTAGGGCTGGGGGTGTAGCTCGGAGGTAGAATGCCCCTGAGTTCAATCCCCAGGACTGCAAAAAATAAATAAATAAACAAAATAAAAGGCTGTTGGAAGGAGTGGATGGTATAAATAACTGGAAGATACTCGCTAAATGCTAGTTCCTTCCTGTGTTTTTCTTCCCCCCACTCCCTTGCTCCTCAGAAGGCTTGTGTACCATGAGAAGTCTCCCCAATCCTCTGGGATCAAATCAGACTAACTGTAGATTGGTACCTTACACTTTTTACAAACACCTGTTTTTTCCTCTTCTGTAATGACAATACCTCTTTTCTATCCACCAAATTCTTTCCATTTTTAAAAATCCATGACGAATTCCATCGCCTCCATGAATCCTTTGCTGACTCCTCCTTTTGCTGTCGACTTCTCTCTGTGTCAGGCAGGTATGTTTCTTCAAGTGCTTGTCGCACCGTTTATCCCTTAATAATATTCTGTCTTGTCACTATAGACAGGCCTTGTACTTTATGCCTATACAACCCTGGATATGGAAATTCAGTTCACAATGACTCATTTCGATGTGAGAAAATCTTCCATGAGATACAAGGAAATTAAATTCACCTCCAATTTTTTATTGTTGTTGCAGTTTCTACGCATGAACAAGGAATCATTCAAATGACTGTGAAAGACTACATGAGGTAGGTAGCAGGATCAGTTACTTCACTCTACTATCTTATAGCCACATTATTATTATCATTATTATTATTATTATTATTTATCATTATCATTATCATTATTGTACTAGAAATTGAACTCGGGTGCTCTACCATTGTGCTACATCCAAACCTTTTTTTTTTTTTTTAAATGTATGTACTTTTCTTGGTGCATTATCATCTCACATCATAATGTAAATCATGTTGACATTGACATACATGCACACAGCACTTGGTGCCCCCTCCCCCCTCGCTGTCTCCCCTCTTCCCATACAGAGGACTGAGACTGAGATTAGGGTTTCACATACGTACACATTGCCAATGTTAGTATTTCCAATAATGAACCTCAGTTTTCCCCCTCCCCTTTCCTTAGATCACTCCTCTGGCTCCACTGAAGTTTCTCCTCCATTATCTGGAGTCCCTCTGGTATCCCAGTTATTCCCTAGCTTGCGCATATTAAAGAAAATATATGTCCCTTCACTTTCTGTGACCGGCTAATCTCACTTAACATAATGTTCTCCAGGTCCTTCCATTTTCTTCCAAATGACATTATTTTAGACTTCTTTATTGTTGAGTAGAATTCCATTGTGTAGATTTCCCATAGTTTTGTGATCCATTCATCTGTTGATGGACACCTGAGTTGATTAATTCATAATTTGGCTATTGTAAATTGCACTTCTATGAACATGGGTGTGCATATATTACTGTTGGGGGCCGTCCATAGGTGTGGATTGAGACGAGGTCGCGAGAATATGCTCACACCGCCTGCAGTGTGGAAGTGTATCTGTTTAATTCAAGTAGTAGCCGTTTCTTATACTATCTTTTACAAGGAGGTCTATAGAACAGGAATTTTCACAGACTGGTTTTTCCTAAAGTTGAGTGGGTACGTCTTTAACTAGAAAAGCCATTTCCCATAGTATTTGAAGGGATTAAGAAAACAGCAAGGGTTACAGAATACTATACATATATAAAAATTCTTTTAGTACAAAAGCAGTGTTAAAGGTTAACGACGAAGAAGAGTCTCTATTCATAGTTTAAATCGTCATTATTTGCCTAGCTCCTGTAAGCAGTGTTTTTTATCTTTTCCTCAGGCAGCTAGGGAGTTAGTTAATGTGTGGTGGAGACAAGGGGGAGGTGTTTCAGAGAGAGAGAGAGAAACTAACTGTCTTAAAGCTTTCTTTACTCTTAGGTAAAATAGTAGACCTAAGTTTCTTTGGTTTAGTAGCTAAGCTTGCAAAGTCCATTCCCTGATGTTTGTAAAAAGGTTAATGAATATCTCTGAGGCAAGCTGAGGCATTGTCTTTTTCAGCTAACATTGAGGAATCACAATCCGTCCATCCATCTTGTGTTTCTAAGAAATTTTCCTTTATAATTAACGTGAAAGCAAAACCCAAAGCACCTCAAATTTCCAGAATAACATAATGCAAAGTGGGATGTGCTACGCATTCCTTCTTTTGGAACCATCTGCCTTGCAGGGTTCCAGCAGGACTGAGCCTTGCTCAAGATCCAGCTATTAAGGTGATCTTGCATATTACTGTAGTTCTCTGGTTTCAACATCTTTGGAAAGATACCCAGGAGTGGTATGGCTGGATCATATGGTGGATCCATCCCCAGTTTTCTAAGGAATCTCGACACTGATCTCCATAGAGGCTGAACTAGTTTGTAATCCTGTCAGCAGTGTAGAAGAGTTCCCATTTTCCCACATCCTTGCCAACATTTATTGTTATTTGACTTCTTGATGATTGCCATTCTGATTGGGGTTAGATGGAATCTCAATGTAGTTTTGATTTGCATCTCCTTTTTTTAAAAAAATTGAGGCAAGGTCTTGCTAGGTTGCCCAGGTTGACCTCAAACTTGAAATCCTTTTGCTGCACCCTCCCAAGTCTCTGGCATTACAGGCTTGTACCACTGGTCCAAGCTACAGTCCCTTTGATACATGAAACAGAAGCGAGAAAGTTTATTAATAATGCCATGAATTTGGGATCTCATGAAAGGTCACTGGTTTAGTCCCTAGAACATTTTCACTAAGCTTAAGAGATATAAGATTGCTTTGTATGTTATAAGGGAATAATCAAATCAAATCAACAAGTGCTGACTTGGGGGAAATCTAATTAGAACGTATATATAAATGACATTCTGCTATATGATACAACTGTTTATTAGGACCTACTCATAAAAGAGTTACATTCACATTTTTATTTTGCAAATGGCATTAATCATCATGCTATTTATAGGGCAATACTACACAGAATAATACACACACTTTTTACACATGGTCCTCCTCCCCCTTAAGGGGTTGACTATTTGGCTACCCATGGAAACATACTGCTTCAAGGGACCACAACCAACTCCGTACTGACATTACAGGCATGTTTCACCACACTGCGCTCAGATTTCTTACTAAATGTGGTTAGGATTAAGAAAATTTAGCAGCCTAAGTGAGATAACTTGATGTCCTTGGTAACATGGCTGTCTATATTGTGTTCTTTGATAAATTCTAACTTTATGTCAACTGTCTATTATATTTAATGATGCTAGATGTGATCCATGGTATAGCTGAACTCTATAAAGCTGAACTGTATTATAAAGTTCCATTCTCTTTGATGATTTGCAATGCATACCTATTGGATAGAGTGATGCTCATCTTTTCAATAATAAAGGAGTTTTCTACTGATGCATACGGATGGTCCCAGGAACCCTGGGGACAGCACTTAGAGATTGTTAGCCATGCGATATGAAATCCTTCTCCATTATGAGAATTAACGTGGAGTCGCTTCAGTGGCTGTTCGCCGTACCTATTTCAACATGTAATTTTAACTTCTTCCCCCAAGTTGAAGCCTAGCAAAGCTGTGTTCCTGAAAGGTTCCCCAATGATTTGCCATCTGTCAACAGTGAGACATTCTGTCACCTTTATAATGAGCACTAGCGGGCACCTAACACTTAAATTCTCACACCTTCTGTAACACAGCACTCTGAAAAAAGGAGCAGCCCCTCAGCTGCAGCTCAGTCTTCTCCAAAGGCATGGCCATTGTGGGTTTTTTAGAAACTAAGAAGAAATGCAAGTGTTTGCTCTAGAAGGGAAAGATTGACAGTGACCTTCTGGGAACTATGGAAATCAAAATATCTCCTTGTTGGTATTTTCCCTCCCACTGCAGATCTCTACGTCAGTTCTCAGAAACCCCCACCCTATCCAGAGGGACAAGTTTCAATTCTTGCCATTCTACCACAAGTGTACCACAAAGGTATGTGAGGTGCAGGCACTTTTCTTCCAGATAAATTATTCTGGGCAATGCCGGGTTTCATGAAATTGCAAATAAGTGCTTGAGAAATACTTACTTCTCAATGAATGAATGGATGAGAGACTGAATAAAGGATTTGCAACCTTCAGTTTGCAAGAACCATACGAAAGAGTCAGTGAAATTGTAAATAGCCTAAATATTGGCTAATGGGGAAATGGCCACATAAACTATTGGCCCATTCATTTTATGGGATTCCATACAATGATAAAAAAAGAATAAGCAGAGATATACACTCTATGTCTTTTAAGGAGAAAAAACAAATTATATAGAGTATATTACTATTTGTAAAGCAAATAAGTGAAACCTATAAAGCATATATGCAATTACATAGAAAATATCCTGAAGGATACACATAGATTTAGCAAGAAAGGGGCCAGGACTGGTGGGAGGTAATAGCTAAGGAGAGAGAGAGAGATTTACATGTAATATTATAATTTTTAACAAGGTAAGTGTATTTTACATATTTTTGCCAAAGAAAATATAAAATTAAGAGTTCGTGATATTTATATTTAATAATGATATGAAAACATTTGTAAAGATAAACTAATCGATGATTATGTTACTGGCCATGAGATTATACCTTTGGAAGGCAGAGGCTCGCTCTACATTTTTGTGCCACTGGTGCCTAGCATAGAACCTAGAGCCTGACAGATGTTCAATGAATATTATATAAATGGGTCAAATTAAATTTTGTACAATGATGTTGATAGGATCATAGATTAAATCTTTCCCCTACCATTTAGATTTCTCACCAGAATTTTTTTTTTTTCCTTTTATGTTATGATGCCTGTGTTCATGTAATTGAGAGCTTGACAGCCTCACTTCTTCAGTCAATTTTGATGATTTAAGTATTTAAGTATCAAGCCAAGCTAGTTAAAGCCCCCAGGAAGGGTTGTTGAGCTCCCTTTTCTTGCTTGATTGAGTCAGGAGGCAAAGCACCAGATCTCCATGTCACAGCAAAAAGTGTGACCATAAGGTTGATGGTATCAGGGAGTGGGCAGCCTGTGATACTACTTGTCACCTACAACCCAGTCATGCAAACTATCTCAAACAAGTTCATTAGCGTAATATGTAAAGACAAACAGCAACTTCATCAAAAAAGCACAGCAAACCTGACAAAACCTTATCACACATTCTGCTTTCCATAGAGTCTATGAGTTTTAAAAATTCCAGCCAGTAGTATAGAGTGGGTTGATATACATAAATACAAATTCCAGATAACCAATTTTTATCATTCCCAGTGCCAAAGAGGTCTAGAGCAATTTGACGAAAGCATTTCTTATTTCTCAGCCAAGTTCAAAAAGAAAAAAAAAAAAAAAAAACAATATATTTTAATTCTACTTAGAAACTTAAGTCATTTTTTTTTACATCAGTCTTTATAGTTTACATTTAGTAATATCCTCAATAGATTTATATAGCTGAACATTCCCCAGACTGGTACTTTTAAAAATATTCCTCTCCGAGTCTACTGTTCACAGTCTTCCTGTTTCCTCTCTTGCCGTCAACTACCACTTCTTTGTGGTTGACAGCGTACTGTCTCTGGCTTCCATGCCACAATCTTCCTACCCTACCTAATTTAACATCTGTCCATTGGGAAATAAAAAGCCAGATGGATAAACTCATGGCATTGTATGCAAAGTACAGGCAAGCAGTCCCTGGGTGCGGTGACCAACTGTCCTTTAAGTAAGTATATATGAGTGCTAGCAAAAGCACCATCTGTTTTTCTGTTCTGATTCTTTCACTCAATTTCTGGAAGACTGAGTGACTAGAAAAAAAAAAGTGACTTATGGTTAAGTGAAGTGTTATTGGATTTAAAAATTCATATTTTTCTCACAGCATTCCTGAATGGCTGGAATTTTGGGAGAAAGATCCAGTGGAGATTCTCTTAGATCTAGGATTTGGAGCTGATGAGCCAGACATCTGCACGCAAATCCCAGCCAGATTCCTTGGTTGTGGCTCAGCAGCCAGAGGAATCAACATCCGTGTTTTTCTTGAAGCCCAAAAGCAGCGGATGGACATTGAGAATCCTAATCTGTATGGTAGGTGAAGACACTGTGGTATTAGCATCTCAGTGATGGCAAGAAGTGGTCAGGTGCACCACAGTCTTAGATGGGACGGGCTAGTGGATGGCATACAGTACCATTCAACCCTCTCCTGCAGTAGCTTAAAACAGGAAGGACTTATTTCTTGATCATCTGCATGTCCACTGGGGGTTGCTGTGTATATTTAGAAGAAAAGCTAATCTGCTCTGTATTGTCCACTACTGCCAATTTGGGATATCATTAATGACAATGACAGGGAAAGGGCAGAAATGGAGAACCATATTCAGCTCTGAAATCTTGCCTGTAACTGATATATATCAGGTCTGCTCAGATTGCATTGGCCAAAATAAGTCACATGTCAACATAACTCCAAGAGGATAGGGATGTGCAGTTCTGCCTTATGTCCTGAAGGAGGAAACAGTAATACTGGTGAGAACACTACCATAGCCACATAGCCAGGAGGCAGAGAAACCAGAACCTGACAAAACTGGAAACTCATCATGAGTTATTAAGTGAATTCTCAATTTCCTCATCCGTGAGGCTTAGACCACTGCAGATTATACCTTGAGTGCCAAGTGGTAGTTACTGATCTGTCATACCTGCAGATTTGTGGATTAACTATACCTAACCCTGATAATGAGTATGCATACTGTTATATTTCCACAAATGGGGGTCAATGGAGCACTTCTCCCTAGAACATTATTAAGGATGTTCTTGGGATACAATACTGTTGCTTGAATAATTTTGGGGAAAGATACCTTGCGGTTAAACAGGTTCATTTACCACAGGATTAATTTAATATGCAAAGGTGCATTTTTAGTCTCATATAGCAGATGAAGTGCAGCATTTTAAAAATCATTTAAATGCAGAACCCTTTTTGAAGCACCAAAGACTTCTCCAAGAAACAGAGTTTGAGTAATTCTGTGGTGAGGAAAATGGCAAAGTTCTGTTTCTGAAATAAATTATTTTAAATTAATAATTTAATTGAAAGGAAAGTCAAGGGAGATGAAGAGCTTTTCTCAAGTAATTATCTGGAACAAAGACTTCACTTGAATTTTTCATTTCAGTCTCCATTTCTCCATTTTCATGTGGATAAAATGGTTCCCAAAATTTCAGCAATGTTTTTTTTTTTTTTTCAAAAAGGATATGTCCACCTGACTATATTGTGATGTAAAATTTTTTTACCTTTTAGCTTGTTCTACATTATCTCCTCTTCCAAACAGTGCAGAGACGCACGCTCTTTGATTAATTCTTTATTTGTGGGAAATAATAACACCGATATTTGAGTAGCATTGGAGCCCATCTATGAAGTAAACATTTTACAAATGAAATAGACACATAGATTATAGAGAAACTAGGAGTCGGCCCCTGGTTCCATAAAGCCTTACTTGCTCTTATTTCTACTGTGTAACACTTAACCAATTCACTTTTGATTCAAGAAAGCTGAGAAAGTCAAATGTATAACTAGCAATAACAAAATTAGTTGACTGTTCACAAGAGAGATTGGAAAAATATGTCTCATTCTGAGTCAATATATATATAAAAAAAAAAGATTTAAACTTGAGGATGAGAACCAATTGGTCCACTGATCAATTTACCCAAAGGCAAGAGTTAAAGAAAATGCACATCTACCTCTTCAGACTGTTATGTTCTCTGAATTAACTAAGCCAATTAAATTGATAGTTTTTTTTTGTCTTAGTTAAGTATAAAAACCTGCAATGGGAGGGATGGAAGAAAATCAAAAAAGCTAAATTATGATTCAGTCATACCCTCTGGCTCACAAAAGAGATTGTTTCAACTAACAGCTAACTTGGTGGGAGGAGTTCAATCAGAATTATTCTGAAACATCCCAAACTCAAGAGTTCCTATAGTTCTTGAAAGAATAGCACAGCTCTCTGTGAGAAGTCTCTCATACTTTTTGGAATAGAGGATTGGTTAGTCAAAGTTGATATCTTCTTCTTTAGGGTGAAAGACAGAGGTAGGCACAAGGATGTGCTCAGGGAAGAGTTAGTAGCATTGTTGTGCTGGTGTGAACAACAGCTCAGAGGATAGCATCCTCGTTCACCTGTGTGGTCCTTGTTGATTGCTGAGCTATGCAATCCTGCACGCTGACTCAGGCATCGAAGGAGGGTGGGCAATAAAATCAAAGTGTTCTGTTTTCATTACTGTGGCTTAATTATCTTGAGATACTGACATATTTTTCACCTTTTGTTTCAAATTGGCAAGGTTTCCCCAGATTAACCCTTACTGCATTAGGTCTCTCCCTAGACTAAGTCAATACCTGCATATGTTGCTCCGATGTTGAGGCCAGGTAGTTCAGAAAAGCTTGCAAGTTGAGCTGGTTTGTTTTGAAGGGCAAGTGCATTTTCGCATTAATGATTTTTCTCTTGAAAGACCAAAGAAAATATATTCCCTTCCTGAGTCTTGCACATTTGTAATCATTTATTTCAATAGGTAATATTTATATAGCAGTGAACTTGTATGTCTTTGTTTTGATGCTAACAGCAGATGTAAAACATACATAAGACAGTCACGAATCCGTAGGTTGTAAATAAAACTGACCATTTACTATATTGGCAATAAGTATAGAGTGGAGCTTAGCATTACATATCTATTAATTCAGATACTCTGAGGTCAGACTTCTAGAGATGGTTGACCTGGGGGATTGGAATCCAGGCCTCCTGACTCCACAGGCCAAGATCATTGTACACTCCTAGGCAATTGGAGATGGTAGAGGTGATGGTATTTACCAAATGGAGCTGTGGGAATAATACTCAGTCTGCTGTGAGTCCAAAGAGCTCAGTCCATTTTTTTACATTTAAATTGATACACATATGTGTATAGATTCACACATGTCCATAGTTTTTAATGGATAAATACATAAAAACTATGGGCATATATGAATATAAATAGTTTTGCATATTCACTCAATTTAACAGGAACTCACTTTTTCCATAACACCGAGATTTCTTGTTACATATGGGAATTATCTCCATAATAGCAAAAGCGAGGACTAAAAGCAACTTGAGTGTCAGGAGCTTTAAGTCCTTCCCATTTTGAAAATCACCTGACAACCAACCCTTTGGTTTTCACTACATTACCTACTCCATTCGTGCAGTTTCATTGAAAGGAACCAACCTAAAATGTTTACTTTTCTTACGTTCTTCAGGTCGTTTCCGACAGCTGGAAATCCTGGACCATGTAACCAATGCCTTCTCGTCTCTGCTGAATGATGTGAACACTTTACAGAGCCAAGCTGAAGAGAGAGCTGGGGGAGAGAGGGCGGAGAGATCCAGAGTGAGCGGGGCTGACGAGCATCAAGGGAGAATGAGCCAATTTTTAAGGCGCGCTTCAAGATGGAACACCCAGAGGGAGTGTGACCCCGAAGCATCCGAATCATTAAAGATGAAAGATGGATTTTCCGTCCCTTCTGTGAAGGCACAGGAGTGTGGAGCAGAGTTACCAGCGAGTTCCATGAGCCACAAGCAAAGTCATTTGTCTCTTCTGGCAGAGCACTGGTCTGCCCAAGCCTGTGATGGCTTGCCACCATGTCACCCTCCCCAAGCTCTTCTGGGCAAGCAGTGGCCTTGCTCGTCCATGCTGGCCAAACAAGCTTGCCCTTCCCAGCTGTCTGAGGAGTCAGTCAGGAACAGAGCTTGGAAGGAGAACTTGATTCACACCAACAAGCTCAGGAATGGGCCACGACCTGCGGGTAAAGGACCAGACTCTTTTGAAATGGAGGAGGTCAGTGTGGCACCTACCTGCTCTCCATGCTAAGGGAGTTAATCCACGCCATGCTCTGCTTTGCCTTCCTGCTCCCCCTCAACCCCTGTCTTTGATCCCCAGCATTAGACCTTGGGCTTCCAAATTCAGTGTAGTGTAAATCATTTTGAGTCCCTCTAGTTGCTTCAGATAGGGGTAAGCTAGAGTAAAACCAGCTCTCTTCTATTGCTTTTCTGTTTCTTGCTCAAAGTCTAATCCATCAGTTGTTTCTGACTTTGCTCTCCCTCCATGTTTTAGGATGCATCTCAGAATGCTTTGAATCCACTCTCAGATGTTATGCACAAATCCGGGCGTGCCCCTCCAAGAGACAATCACTGCACACAGAGTACTGCAATAGCAAGAAGGGGGTTTATTGCCAACTCAAGTTGGGGTTCGGCCTTTTCCAACGCAGTGGAACTGTGGCACGAACCCAGACTTCGTATTAGTTCAGCCTTTTATAGGGAGTGTACAGAGGTGGGGAAACTTGTGCGTGGGGCAGGGAAAGGTAACACAAAGAAGGCAGGGGATAGGGGGAGCCCTGTTGCCAGGATGAGTCCGGAAGGCTGAGGGTACCTTGTTTCAGGAAGGCTGGGGGCTATCCTGTCTCAGGAAGGGTGGGGGGCTGTCCTAGCCAACTCAACGCCCTACACTAACCTTACCTGTTTCTCCTACTTTGAAGGTCAATTCCACTGCTCCCCACTCAATGAAATGTGTCCTGCGTTTCTTCTGCTGGGCTCTCCTAGCTTCTTCCGCAGGGAGCTTGTCATTCATGGCAGTGTCGTGTCAGTGAACTCTCCCCCACTAAACTCTCTGCAGCTTGAAGACCAGGGGCCGGGTCTTGGAAATGCTTTCCCCACAATGCCTAATGCAGTGCTTTGGACTTGATCTTCGGGGATTAGTACTTTGTTTGCTTGCGTTGGGGCTTACTAGGTAACTTGACCTCGGTTCACACACATTCTCTGCTCCTTCATCCCTACCTTCACTTACACTGAGTTTCCCTCTCATGTAGATGACATTACCACACATATTTCTCCATCTCCCCTCCCCCCACACAAAAGAAAATACGCCACTCCACTAAACGTTTCTTTATTCACATAATCCCAAGGTGGGGTCACCTCTCCCTGTGTGTTCCAGGCACAATGCCCAGCACAGAATGGGTAACAGAACCTGCCTTGGAGTTATGGAGGAGGAGCAAGCATGGCCACAGAAAGCAAATGTTAACATGGTAGGGACAGTGGCGAGTCTAGAGAAAAGAACTTCTATGTCACTCCGCAGACTTATTTTGGAGTATCTGGGCAGCAATTAAAGTGAGTTTTTTGTTACCAACCAGGGGGAACTGAGAGGACCAGGAAACTTATAGGAAATAAGGCTTAACCATAACCTTAAAAGGAAAATAGGAGTGAGTCAGGTAAATATTTCTATTGCTAGCCCTCTCTAGTCTGCAAAGATAAAAAATGTCCTCAAAATATATGATCGTTAGACGGCGTGGTGGTGCATGCTTGTAATACCAGTACTTGGGAGGCTAAGACCAGAGGATCTGGGTTCGCAGCCAGCCTCAGCTATTTAGTGAGGCCCTCCGCAACTTAGTGAGACCTTGCTTCAAAATAAAAAATAAAAAAATAGGGCTGGGGGTATAGCTCAGAGATAGAATGCCCCTGAGTTCAATCCCCAGTACTGAAAAAAAAACAAAAAATCTCCAGCCTGTCATCGAACCTCGTTAGACTCGACTGTCTCTTAAATTTCCTTTGTTTCACACTGGGCTGACATGGAAGAAAATAAAGTTCACTGTGTGGCATCCACATATGAGAGCATAAGGATTGCAAATTCCACTTAAAATAACTAAAGAATGCCAGTTCTGGCCCAAGATACCTTCAAATATTTTAAAATGACAATTATTCAAGTAAAATCTGTTAGTATATATTGGGGGCAGAGGAAGATAAGGAACACAAGATGTCAAAATAAAAAAAAACTTCATATTTCTTTAGCATATTGTTGGTACTCAGCAAATATTTGTTGAATGAGTGGAAGAACATTGAAAGTGTTTGATAATATTAATTTAGGCTAGGAGTGGCTTCCATATGAAAACAGAATATTTTGTCGAATTTTATAGTTAATTTTGGTTTTGGTGATTTGCATGTGTGAGAGGCTAGTATATGTGAGACTGAGATAGCCCTAAAAATTGTAAACAAGAAACTCACTATTTATATTTTGTTTTTTACAAAAAGCATGTATGAAGGCTTATATTTTTATTTGAGAAAAAAGATTTGTTTCATTCAATACCAATGAATGAGTAAATGGAGCTTGAATAGCTTGCTTCTTAAATAGGAGTCAATGCCAGGTTTAATGTTTATTTTTTCAGTGGAAATCTAAAAATCCAATGATTAAAAAATTAAAAATATGTGTGAAATTGACAGATTTTCATGGAATTACAATTATGAGCCAATGTAAATATCTACTTATTAGAATTACAACTGTGATTGGCCAAGTTTTACCTCCAAATCAATTTATGTTGCTTTCTCTAAAGTCCTACTGAAGGCATTACTTGGCAATATTAGGCTCACTTCTCAAAACCATGATTCCAACAAAATTATACCTAGATTTCTAAGTAAACATCAACATATATTTGTTTAATATTACTAGAAAAATTGAGCCACTTTTTAAATTCACAAACATGTTAAATGAGTTTTACTTATGAACCTTGTGTAATTATAAACTTAAGGGGAGATGTGTCTTCACATCCAAGACAAATAACCTTTGTCTTTCGCCCTACTTATATAAAAGGATCCTGTCCTGTATAAGACACATGTAAGAATAATGACAATATTATTAAATAATGTCAGTTTCCACCTTATTTAGGTGTAGACTATTTCAAGTGTTATCACTACTTCTTTATTTAATTTTTATTAATTAATAAGTTTGGGTCAGGTGGAAACCCCAGGAATTCACCAGACACCCATTTTAATTTTTAGACTTTTTTTGTTATTTTCTCCGATGGACAAAAATGTACTTTAGATTGAACCTAATGGATTTTTTTCACTATAATAATTGTCAAAAAAACAGCTTTTTTGTAGTACTTGAAAATTTGTATGATACACACTAGTTTGAGCTACCAAACCAATAGAAACAATGCTAATAAGTATGTCTAGCTAGTTGCAAGTATAAACTAATACCTTTGGGGAAAATATCATGAATTTAAAAGAAGAAATAAATATTTCCTCTTCTTACATTGCTGAACTACATCCTATTGGTTTTTAGTTTAACCCTAGAGTAAAGGTCATTTTGGGCCATATGTACCACAATGTTTAAAGTGTTCTGTCCTTTAACTCAGCTTTCAATATTCAGATATCAAACCCAGACAGATATTATGACACGTATGTACAATGATATTCATCTCAGCATCATTTCTAATTATAAAACTTTAAAAATATTCCAACAGTGGGAGAATTGTTAAGTGAACGAATGTGCATTCAAAGTAGGGCCCAACATGCACTCATTAAAGATGGTGATTTAAAAAAAAAAATGTATGATATGGGAGAAAAGCTTCCCTTCCAAATTTTTTGATTGAAAAAATGTGACTCCATTATTATATCCAGAATAAATGTATGAAAAAATCCTGCAAAGAAACACTACCAAATGTTAACAGCAACTGTTTATCTTACCTTTTTAAACTTCTTTTCTATGACACATTTCTATAGTAAATTATATTACTATTTTTAAAGTAATATTTATTTTGATATAACAATAGCTTTATCCTCTACTTAATAGAGCATTATTTATTAAATTGTAATAGATTCAGCTTTATCAATTTGGAAATGAAAATTTCTTTGATCTGTCTTAGCACTATATCACAACTGAATTTTCTAAATTATTCTCCATAAGTGTATCAAGCCATAATTAACTTACTTTAAATATATTGGATGTTCTTTTTAGCAAAAAATTCCAAAAAATCTAGTATTATAATAATATTGTTATTATTTAAATTTAATTCAAATGTACATCGCTCAGGAAAAATCTTTAATTCTCCCATCCTCCTCTTTCCTGAATTCCTGTAATTCTTTTAATCATTAACAAGGCTGTCCTGTCCTCCCACCTCTTACCAGCAGGCTATCAGCCATTTGAGCTCAGAAACTCATGTGTATCCCACTTATAGATTGCCAGTAGACACTTATGATATGTTGATTAAATGAAGTGAATTTACAATGAAACAATTTCTAATAAGATTGATGCATTTTGACATCTTAGGTCCAGAGCTTTGAAGAAGAGGTTGGTTACTCTCTCAACGTGACTTCAGGAACTATAGGTAAGAATTGGTCACTGTGTGTGACTTCATCAATGATCTTTCAGAAAGAGAATGCAAATAATTGGCACTTACCCTTCTTAATATGCACAGAGCTTAATTGATCTCCAGGAGATGCCATCATTTGAGATGCTACTAACTTAGTAGCAATGCAAATATACATGTGAATTTTAAAATGCCAAGAGAATGTTTATATCTCTGGGGCTAATGTAGTCTGTGGCATGTCTAAACTAATTCTGTATGATCTAACTACCATAGTCAGATGGATTTCACGTGGGACTGACTCAGACTAACTAGGTAAAAATTTTCCTACTGCCAATGGCAGTTGTATTTTTTTAACTGGGCCTCAAATTTTCCACCCATAATAAAGAGATAAGCACAGATACTTTTTAATTTCTGGACCATCACTTGTATGCTTGACTTTGTATGACCTTGATGTTAAACTTTCAGTGTACAAAAGTTACCTAGATATAACTTTTCAAACCACCTCTTAGAATGATGCTTGATGCTTTATCATTCTGAACAACAGAGAAGAAAGCCTTTTTTTCAGTCCTGGTTCTTATTCCCCTATGCAATTATCATAGTGATTCAGCATTTCCATGATCCTAAACAGAGCTAGAAGTAGGCAGAGATTAGTCAAGCAAAATAGAGCAGATGAAGCTAGTGCATTTCCTGGAAGAAAATATGCAAATTTTTAATTTAATTTAGTGTGGTGTCAAACACATCTTTTTCATTACGAAGTGTATGTATGGGCTTCATTTTGCTAAATGCTGTTTAGAAATTATGCATTAGTAATTATAGGGTCCTGCTGATTACATAAATTGTTATCCTGCTCTTTGAAGTAATTACCACATAACCTGCATTGAGGTTTATAAGACAAAAATAAGCATCTGTTTTCCATCTAATTGAATGCTTCTCAATGAAACCAGAGGTCCCCTTGCCAATAGGAACTGCCTTCCTTGACATTCAATTAAGAGGTCTACAGTTATTATGCAAGCCATCCCAATTATTCCAAAAATTTATTTGGGAAGTCAGGCAAAAATTACTAAACTACATTTAATCTCAAATTGAGAGGGAGAGAAGTGAAATAAAATGATGGTTAACTGATGGAGAAAATATGGACAACAAATGGAATTTTATTACTTTCAAATATTGTGTTGTTGTCCTAAGGAAAAAATAAGACTGAAATGAAATAAGTAAAACCAGTTGAATTTATGGGGAAAGGGGAAAAATAATCATATACATATATAATCACTATATATATATATATATATATATACATATATATATGTAATCACTATAGGTAGATAGACAGATAGATATAGATTGTAACTTCAAGTTTTAATAGAGGACTTCATTTGAAAGACTGAGTGAGGCACATGGCCTATTGTGACCAAGAGGATGTGGCAGAAGTGGTGCTGTCTTAGTAAAGGGGCATCACTCTTAACCCGCCTGCCTTCTTCCTGGCTCTTGGAAAAATCTATTCTTGGAATAGTCCCGGGAATCCAGACTAAGCCCAAGCTGCACAGGGCACTGTGTACAGGCACTCTGGTGGACCACCCATGTGAATAAACTACTCCTGGTGTCCAGCTCATTCAACTTTTCAACGACTCGAACTCGGATGCCAAAATCCAAATGACAGACGCACAGCTGAGCTAGCCAGCCCAAGAAAAATAATAATAAATTTTTGTTTTAAGCCGCACATTACACAAAAATAAATGAAAGTACATGATGATCTCTTCTAGTGTCCTTAAAATTTAGATACAAATCATTTGAAAACTGTATTGCCTCTATTCATGCACAGTATTCTGAATATTAGCAGAAAAAGTTTAAGCATTTCCTAAATGAATTTGAGCAAAGTGACTTCTTTTTTTTCTTCTTCTTCTTCTCCGTTTTAGGAATATACATTTATTGGCGCATTGTAGTCTCTCATTATAATATAGTTTTAGAATGATAGGGTCATACCTGCACACAGCACTTGGTGAACTTTCCTCAGACATGGTATTGAGGTTGGCATTAGTACTTTCACATATTATCAATGGAATTGTTTCCTTCATTAATTATCTCAGCCACCACCACAGTCCATCACTCCACTGGGTTTTCTCCTCCATTATCTAAAGTCCCTCTTATATCCCATGGTATTTTATCGTTTTTGAGGTTTGTTTAGGGATTTTTTCTGTATTTCTTTTTCAATGGATTCATAGTTGGGCAGGAATTGAAGAAGGATTAAATGAAAAATGTGTGCATGTATACCTTTACCAGCTTGTACCTAAAAAAGATGTATGATTACAATGCACCAATGAAAAAAGAAAAGCTACTGATTTTTCTTTTAGATTAATTTTGCATACTGCTTCTTTGCTCAATTTGTTATTTTGTCTAGAAGTCTGTTGGTTGACTCTTTGGGTCTTCTAAGAATAGGGTCATGTCATCTGCAAATAGAGATAACTTTGGTGCTTCTTTTCCTATTTACATTCTTTTGATTTTCTTCTCTTATTTTATTGCTTTAACTAAAGTTTCAGGTGTTGAAAAGGAGTGGTGATAATAGGCATCCATGTCTTGGTACTGATTTTAAAGGGAATTCTGGCAGTTTTTCCTCTTTTAATATTATGTTGACTTTGAGTTTATTGTATATTTCCTTTATGATGTTGAGGTAAATTCCTTCTATTCTGATTTTATGCAGTGTTTTTAACATGAATAGGTATTGGATTTTGTCAAATGCTTTTTTAGCATCTTTTGAGATAATCATCTGACATTTGTTCTTCTATTTATGTATTGAATTACATTTGTGTATATTGAACCAACTTTTCTTCCCTAAAATGAAACAAATTTGATCATAGTGTGCAATTTTCTTGATATGGTTTTAAATGCATATCACTAGTACTTTGTTTAGAATTTTTGCATCTAAGTTCATCAAGGATATTGGTTGGTAATTTTCTTTTCTTGAGATGTATTTATTCTGCTCTGCTATTAAGGTGGTTCTGGCTTCAAAGAAGGAGTTTAGAAATTTTTCATCTCTTTCTATTTCATGGAATAATTTGTGAAGGATTGAATTTAACTCCTCTATAAATGTTTTGTAGAATTCAGTTGGGAATCTGTCTGGACTTGGACTTTTCTTTAATGGAAGGATTTTTATTGCTGTTTCTAACTCTTTGCTTGCTATTGGTCTATTTAGATTTTCTATATCCTCTTGGTTCAATATAGGTAGGCTCTATGTGTCTAGAAATTTGTCAATTTATTCTATGTTTTTAGTTTATTAGAGTATAAATATTCAAAATAGTTGTGATGATCCTCTGGATTGCCCCTCTGTTTGTGGTGATGTCTCCTATTTCATTTATTTTATTTTATTTTTTAGTAGTTTGGGACTATTCTCTCTTTCTTTAGTTAGGTGGTTAAGGGTTTATTAATCTTTATTAATCTGTTCAAAATAGCATTTTATTTTGTTGATCTTTTGTATTATTGTTTTTGTTGTTGTTGTTTCCCCATTTCATTGATTTCTGATCTGATTTTAATAATTTCCTGCCTTCTCCTGATTTTAAGATTAGTCTGTTACTCATTTTTGAGAGCATTAAGGTGTATCATTAGGTTGTCTGATGACTTTCTGTTTTTCTTGTGTGGGCACTCAATGCTGTGTATTTTCCTCTGAAAACTGCCTTCAAAGTATCCCATAAATTTTGGTACGTTGTGTCTCTATTTTGATTTATTTCTAGATTTTTTTTTTATTTCTCTCATTTCCTCTATAATCCAGTCCTCATTCAAATGTGTATCATTCAATCTCCATGTATTTATTTAATTTTGAGAATCTTCCTGATGTTGATTTATACTTTCATTTCATTATGTTAAGAAAAGATACGAGGAATTATATTACTTTTTTTTTTTTAATTTGCTGGTTCTTGCTTTGTGACCAAGAATATGGTCTATTTTAGAAAAGCTTCTATGAGCAGCTAAGAAGAATGTGTATTCAGCTATCACTGGATGAAATATTTTGTATATGTTTATTAGGTCTACTTGATTTATAGTGTTCTTTAGGTCTGTAGAGTCTTTACTGATCTTTTGTTGCAAGATCAATCTCATGTTTAGCCAGGGCAAACAAGCAACAGTCTCTGATTGGCTGTAGACCTCCATACTATCTGGGCCCAAACTCAGAAGGGCCAGAAACTATAATGTTTTGAGCCTTAGGCCCAGCTTGCTGAATTTTAATGCCCCAGAGACACCACCGTTGCACACTTGAAATCACTTGAAACCTTGCTGGCCACTGGCCCCAGCCGTGGTCTCCGGGCTCAAACTCAGCAGGTCCAGAGATACCAAAGTCTGTGGCCCAACTGGCTGAGCTTTAGTGCCTCAGATACACACCACTGTCCTGCTGTTTGTGATCATGTGAAAACACGATCACATGACAGGGGAGAGATTATACTGTTCTGAGTCTGGGGTGTGGGTGGTTGAATTTCTAGCCCCAGTATACTACTGCTTCTCTGGCAGCTATGACCACATGAGACTTTGCTGACCAGCTTGATACACATGGTGCCCAAACTCCATAAGGTGATAAATTATAACCTTCTGAGCCTGTAGCATGGTTGGATGAGTTATTTCGCCCCAAAGATGCCACTATTGATGATCTGAGTGGTTCCTGGAGATGCTGCAGGGTGGGGTGGACTGCTGACTCTAGATCCTGCCTGAGCATCTCTAGGGACTGTCCGCTAATTCACTTTTCTGCTATGTCTGTGGCTGACTGTAATCCCCATTCCTACCTCTACCCGGTTTGACTGAAAACTCACCAACCCTAGGAGTTTGGTCTAACCATGCAAGTCCCTGCAGCTCTGCAGGTTCACTTTAGGACGGTTTGTAAACTTGTGGTCCTGTCCTGGTTAACTGTAGCCACTACAGTTCCTATAGGAAGAGTTTATGGGTTCTGGGTCCTCATAAATTCAACTGCAGCCACAAGATTCACTGGACTCTTTGGCTGGGTGGTCTGAAGATTCAGTCTTGAGGTTTCTGAATGTGAAGAGAAGAATGTGATTGCTTTTTCATGTTGGCTTTCTGCAATTACTGGCTTGACAAGATTTAGCTTCTTTGCTGGCGTTGTCTCTGAGGGCTGCCGAGTTCTCCTGCTGCCAGTTCCAGTGCGGGCTCACCATGATGGCTCCTACCTCAGCTCTCTGCTCACAGGGAGCACTTTCCAGTCCTCTGATCTTTGTGCTGCTTCTGATTCAACTATGTTTTGACTGTTGAGTTTTGACTGCTTTTCTTCTCCTGCCAAGAAATAGTCTTCTCACTGGTTGACTTCCAGAGTCTTAGAGCAACAAAATTGTGTTGCCTTCCTCTATTCCACCATCTTTAATCTCCCCTACAAAGTTACTTCTTATAGACAATGGAAACCTAAGGCTGCCAGTATGCTATCTTCCCTTAACTCCTAGAAATTTTTCACTGAAATGACAAGGTAATATAAAGAGAAGGAAATAAATAAATAAAAGTGCCACTTAAAGGGAACATATGCATTCCAGAAGCCTTGAGGAATGTGTGGGTTATGTAAAGAGTGACACTGCAGATAATTTTAGTGTACAAACCCATCTAGAGAGTAAGGACAGGTGTTTTCTAAAGAGCTATACCAACATATTAAAGTCATAGCTTCCAAGTTGAACATGACATAACTTTGTTCCTTTTAAAATGAACAAACACAGGAAAAATTACCACAAGATTTAGCAGCTCAAAAATCAGAGGTTATTCAGAAGAAATGTCCACCACTAAAAGAATGACTAAAAAAACCAGAAATATTTAGAAATGAACATTCTTGGTGAGATGTATGAGAATATTGCATCCATAAAGAGAACAAACTCCAGTAAGTAAAGATTCTTTTCAGATGGCATATGATCAGATTCTGTTTCATATCATGGCTAAATAATTTCCAATGGGCCACACCTCCCACAGGTAACTACAAAAGCTGGACAAAATATTTTTAAAACTCCTATCCGGAGACACTAAAGAGTGAACAAGAACAGTTCAGGTACTGGAAGATGTTTTGACATTTGGAAGAAAAGAATTGTACTGGGCGAATTTTCTTTTCTTTTTCCTTTTAGCCTGAAGTCAAGTACCACTCTAAGATACCAATAAAAAGTAACAGTCTTTCCAGGAAAATGAGAAGGCAGAATATGGGACAGTGACAACAGCTTGAAATTGGTGTGGGGAGAATCCCAGAAAGGAGAGAGCCAAAGTGGAAAGTCCCCAGATTCTAGGCATGACATCTTTCCACATTTCTGGCCAGTACTTGAACTAAGCATTCATGAAAAAGACTTCAAGAATTTCAGTTGAAATTAAAAGAAGGGAATAGAGACTTTAATTTGTAAGTTGATTCCAGCTGGATTATCTGCC
The DNA here is from genome assembly GCA_004027655.1 of Graphiurus murinus. Lineage (NCBI taxonomy): Eukaryota > Metazoa > Chordata > Mammalia > Rodentia > Gliridae > Graphiurus > Graphiurus murinus. The sequence goes on along the minus strand of PVLC010004958.1, from coordinate 49,059 downwards.
TCCTAAAACAATATACCATTTATAAGGTCCAGGCACAGTAAAAAAAAAATTCTGAGGATATGAAAAAATAAGAGAATATACCCATACTTAGGAAAAAAGGCATTTAATGAAGACAAACCATGAGAAAACCAAATGTTGCAATGCACAGAAAAGTGCTTTGGAGAAGTTACTCCAGTCACACTGTAGAAAGTAAAGAAAGGAAAAGATATTCACAATAGATGAGAAGCAAATCTCAAAAGCAAAATAGAAATTATAGAGATGCAGAATAAAATCAAAATTTTGTAAGTTAAAATTATATTTTTGTAACTTGAAATCCAGTGGATAGGCTTAACAGCAATTTGGAAATGATAAAAGTAAGTGTATGTGTATATATATATATATATATATTTCAGTAGCTACAATATTTTTAATATGTGTATACAATTATGTATATATATATATGTAAAAAGTCACAAAAATTAGATATATACATCATAGGTAGGTAGCAGTATAGATGAGCTCATTATTTTCCTTTTATGATGGCACTAAATGGAACTGGACTCAAAATCTAGCTAGTTTTGCTTACTTACACATGACCTAGAATGAGTCAATTTACTTCTTTTTTTTTTTATTTTTATTTTTTTTTGCGGTACTGGGGATTGAACTCAGGGGCATTCTACCTCCGAGATACACCCCCAGCCCTATTGTTTTATTCTTTATTTTGAAACCGAGTCTCACTAAGTTGTGGAGTGCTCACTAGGTAGCTGAGGCTGGCCGCGAACCCGGATCCTCCAGTCTCAGCCTCCCGAATGCTGGGATTACAAGCGTGCGCCACCACGCCCAGCTTGTCAATTTACTTCTTTATGCCTCATTTCGTCAAAGATAAAATAATAGCAATATAATTTACAGAGTTGTAATGATAAAATGAGCTAGTACATGTAAGGTATTAGAAGAATGTCTGTAATATTCTAAGCACCCAATAATATGTTGTTGTTAATAAAATTAAGAAATATCAATAATGGAATATTATTTAGAAACAAACTACATGACTAGAAGTATCCCAAAGGGAAAGGGTTAAAAGTGATTACCTTTAGGGAATTTTTTTTTTTCATTTCATGGTATTTTAGTACTATCTAATTTCTATGTACATATTATATTTTGATAAAATAGATAAATGTTGCAACAAAAATAGTTTTTAATAACTCCAGGCACATTAATGAAATGAGAAAACCTAAATAGCACAGTAAAATGTATAAAAAAGAAGTTTACAGCAAGGCAAAGGGTAATTCAAAAATTTTGAAATAGAAAAATATATATTACTCACAAAGAGAAAAAAAGTCAAACATCTTCTTAGCAATGCTAAATGGCAGATGAAAATAAACTAATGTATCATAACTTATAAATGGAAAAATGTGGACCAATAATTTTCTACCTAGCGACATTTTTCTCAATATGCAAACACAGCCTAAAGTCATTTTCAAAATAAGAGAACTCACCAAGTCCACCCACTACCACTTGTCTAGGGCAATATGTTAGAAAAGAGAGGGCCTGGGTGGAGCATGGATCTAGGAAGCATATTCCAACTTACTCAAATTCCAGTCCTATGCTCTAGTGAGCAGTGCCAACTGAGCGTCTTTAGACAAATTATTGAATATCTACATTTCTTTTTTCTTTACCTGCAGAAATGAAAATAGATTTAATAACATCTACTTCATGACATTATTAAAAAGATAAAATATGTTAATACATGTAAAGTTCTTAGTTTTCAGCTCTTCTTATTGCTCCTCAAATTAAATATTATTCAAAATAAAGTAGACTACAATAATAACAATAGGGCAAGGAAAAAGAGAAGTAAGTTAATTAGACCAGCAAAAACATACAGTTAGCATTTAATTAATTATTGTTAAAACTTACTTATGAAACATATAAAATAACGTGGGATTAAAAATTACAATAATAATTTAGTTACATTCTACTTTATTACAAGAAACTTACCAAGGAAGGTTAACTGCAAAAAGTTGGATGTAGGGTAAGAAAAAAATAAAGATAAAAACTAATCAGGGGCTTTAATATTAAAAGTTGATAGTATATACTTTAAGGCAAAAAAAATTAAATATAAGAGGAATTTTAAAATTAATAAAAATTATAAGCCTTGTTTAAGAATTAACAATCATGAATCATTATATGACAAATAACTTAATATATAAAAGCTGATTTCATCAATTTTTGAGAAATGTTCCTGCAATTCACAGAAATGGTAAATAGGATCAACTTTACCTTTCACCTATCACTTAAAGGTTTAATAATAAGAGTGATAGTAAAAATGTAAAATAGGTATTCACCTACTATTGGCTGAAAATTAAATCACCATAATTTCTTTGAAATGTGACCTGTCAATACCTCAAAATTTTAAGTGGATACAGATTTTTTTTTTTTTTTTTTTTTTTGCGGTACTGGGGATTGAACTCAGTGGCATTCTACCTCCGAGCTATACCCTCAGCCCTATTTTTTATTCTTTATTTTGAAATCGAGTCTCACTAAGTTGCGGAGTGCCTCACTAGGTAGCTGAGGCTGGCCGCGAACCCGGATCCTCTGGTCTCAGCCTCCCGAATGCTGGGATTACAAGCGTGCACCACCACGCCCGGCTTTATAGTTTTTATCTTATTCAAACTCTGTCTGACATATCTTTCTACAACAAAACATAAATATATTACTCAATTTTCAAATTAATGATTAAGTAGTCTTAATGTAGAGATGGACCATGATTTCTTAAAATAGATATTATTTTGGAGTATGTAGACAGTCTCTAATTTGTTTGTTATAATGAACAGTATTGCAGTGAAAATCCTCATGTGTACACTGGATTCTACTGGAAGGTTAAATTTAAGAACTGGAATAATTGTTTCAAAATCTGTATCCAAGCTGGGCGTGGTGGCGCATGCTTGTAATCCCAGCATTCGGGAGGCTGAGACCGGAGGATCCGGGTTCGCGGCCAGCCTCAGCTACCTAGTGAGGCACTCTGCAACTTAGTGAGACTCGGTTTCAAAATAAAGAATAAAAAATAGGGCTGGGGGTATAGCTCGGAGGTAGAATGCCCCTGAGTTCAATCCCCAGTACCACACACACACAAAAAAAAGATAAAAACTATATGCAAATTTCTATATTTGCACCCCTTTTTATTAAAAAAGTGTATTTATGTTGTGTGGATGTATGCACAGAACACTTTGGAAAGAATGTAGAAGGTACCATTAACTATAATTCTTTAACTGAAGGGAAATGTAAATGAATTTAATTTTTTTTAATTTTTATTTTTATTCATACATTGTAAGCATACATCTTTGTTAGGTACAAATTGATAACGATATATGTGGTCACAATTCTCATTTGACCCCTTCCCCAAATTCCCACCCCGCTCCCTTGCCCTCCCTCCCTCTCAAGTTCAGTTTAGTGAGTGACCTTGATATACATTAGTGTGCCCCCCCCCCCCCGCGTCCAACCCCTTCAGTTAAATCAACTTCTTTGCTTTCGAGGGTCTCTCCTTTTTCATCTGGAGACCCTCTTAATTGGCATTTTAAAATTTTCTTTTGTTGTCATATACATATGTTATTTTCTTAAAGTTACACAGCAAAAAATTCAGGTAATACCATAAGACATAGACACAATAAAAACAAGAAATTTTAATATTCCTCTTAGTCTTTAGAGATAGAACCTGAAATAAGAAAAGAGGATAAAATTATTAATAAAATAATATCATGTGCTTAACACGAAGACATTGAAATAATAATTCTTAGGATATTCATTAAAATGTCTAACAAACTGTAAGTGCAAAGATTATCTAATTGATTCCTCATACACACACAGTCACACACACATTCATGCAAATTACCGGCCACTTTTCCACAGACATAATTGCAGTACAATAATATTTAAATTCAATAATAGCAATAGAAGCAACATTTTCTAACCCAAATTGAACAAAACAAAGTAAACCTAGTACTGGAGAGGCTGGGCCCTTAATCCTAAATAAAAGTACAAAAAAGTATAAGTTAAAATTATGAAATCATATAAATTATAATGAAGACATTATTTTTATTGATATAAAGTCAAACAGCTGTACCTAAAGCAGTAATCTGAGGCAAATTCATAGCATTAATTGCTTTTATTAATGAAAGAGAAAAATTAAATTATTATTGCTTACTCATGAATATAATAAAATAAATAGAATAGAATTTAGAATTAGAATTAATAATGATAAGTTCAGATAAGTAAAATAAAAATCAGAAACACATGATTTGATGAGTAAAATTCAAGTACTAAATTTTTACAGGAGAAAAGTACAAAGTTTAAAATCATGAATAAAACAAAAAATGAGAACAAACAAAATTAGAAAATAAAATAAAATTAGACATATAAACACTAATACAGGAGAAAATTATATCATATGCAAAAATAATTTTTAAATTACAAATTACACCAGTACAACTATTATCATTAAAACCAGAGAAAATTATTATGAATTCAATTATATGTGATATTGCATCTTATATCATTTTTATATATATAGAAAATTTGTGATGTGTATAAAATTATATCTACATTTATGGTATGTATTATGAATATTATATTGGTATTATATTGGCAATATTTATATTATACAACATATATAACTGAAATTAATAAAATAACATAATAGATAGCCTAAATTTAAAAATTCAGTATTGTACAGAATGCTCATGTAGTAGAATCACACAGCAATGGAAATAAACAATTTAGTCACATAGATAAATAGCATAAAGTGGGGATAAATAAATTAACATTGGATTCATAAGTATATAAAATATATGCTAACTTTAGCAAAATTAATTCTGTATTAATAATGCACACATGAAGTAAAACACAAAAACATTCAAGAGAAAACATAAGCATCAAATTCAGGACCCTGGTTAATTTACGGGGTGGGGAAGGAAGGAAAAAATGAGATTAGAAAGAATTTAACCCAGGACCTCTATGGAATCTGTAAGGTTTTCTTTTTAAAACATTTCTAAAGTGTTTATGATGAAATGGTAAGTTTTAATATAATTTAACATTTGTTGAGTGGCAACATGGAATAAATATTCATTGTGGCATTTTCTATACTTTCTGTTTGAAAGATTTTTAATAACAATGAAAGATTGACAAAAACCAAAGAGATCAGAAGAAATTTTACTAAATAAGAAATGTGTCAATAAGCATCTTCAAACTCATTTGTAATCTAAGAAATACAAATTAAAATTATACTCAGACAAATTAATTGTTAAATTAATGAAAATTTAACATTTCATGTACTCTAAACTTGGTGTGGTAGCACACACCTGTAATCCCAGAACTTGGGATGCTGAGACAGAAGGATCATAGGTTTAAGGATAGCCTCAGCAACTTCAAGAGACCCTTGTCAACTTAGTGAGACTGTTTTTCAAAATAAAAACTAAAATAGGGCTGGTTCAGAGGTAGAAAGACCCTGAGTTTGAACCCCAGTACCAACAAACAAAAGAATTCATGTAATCTCATTTCAGCAAAGAAAAACATAGAATAGTAGATGTCAAAAATCTTCAGTTATGTTTATATCTTGACCTGCCTGTGACCTTTAGAAAGTTATCTTAAGGCAATGTTAAAGAGGTTTGAAAATATAGAGCTAGCCTATGTACCCAATAAAGAGAGTCTTTAAAATAATGATACATTAAGCCCGGAGTGGTGGCACACGCTTATAATCCCAGTACATGGGAGGCTGAGACCGGAGGATCCGGGTTCGCAGCCAGCCTCAGTGAGGCACTCTGCAACTAGTGAGACCGTTTCAAAAATAAAGAATAAAAAATAGGGGCTGGAAGTGTAGCTTGGAAGTAGAATGCCCCTGGGTCCCATCCCCAGTACCGCAATAAATAAATAAATAAATAAATAATGAAATAATGATACATTAAGTTGAATATCAGGCAGTCATTAAAGATGAGATCACCACTGCTCTTTCATGACACAGAGGTTAAACACCTACAGTTAAAAGAAAATCCAAACCATAAAACATGTATGTTCTGCCTAAGTTATCATTCTCAGTGCTTTTGGATAAAAGACCTGACCACACCCATACAGGAAGGAAGATTTATTTGCTAATTTTTTTTTTTTTTGAGATTCCAAAGTTCAGTCTATTTCAGGTTAGTATACAGAGCTGATGATTATGATGATGATGGTGAAGATAGATAGATAGACAGATAGATAGATAGATAGATAGATAGATAGATAGATAATAGCATTAAAATGCCAATCTTTGATAAGATTGTACTGGATTTTCTCTCCTTTTGCTTATCCCTATCTTCTAATTTATCCAAAACAGAATAATTATTTATTATTTAATGAAGATAACCCTAAATGTTGGTGTTTACAGACTGAGTATATCTGAGGATTTAGTATGAGTAAATTATCAATATTTTGCTGATAGAATTTGGGCTCCAAAGCAGATTTAGAAAAGGTAACTTTAGCTAGGTATGGTGGTGCACACCTGTAATCCCAGTACTTGGGAGGCCGAGATAGGAGGATCATAGGTTTAAGAATAGCCTCAGCAATGTAGTAAAGCTCTCAGCAACCTAGTGAGACCCTGAGAGTGTAGCTCAGAAGTAGAGTGTCCCTGGGTTCAATCCCCAGTACCACAAAAACAAAAACAAAAGAAATGATGACGTTGAATGGTATCCTTCATATCCTGTCTCCTGGTTGGCCTCCCTCATCAGTTACCAATAAACACTAGATTCTGTTCATTCTCTCTGTCTCTGTTTCTGTCGCTGTCTCTAGTCCTTTGATGTTATTTCAAAGAGGCCAGGGTACTAATTAGAATATTCTCCTTTATTAAGTAAACAAATTGGTTGGGCCCTACCTCTCTTCCTATTCCTTTTTGCTGCCTCTACCCTTGATAAATGCTGGGTTCATCTGGAGAAACTGTAACTATTTGCTTGGTTTTTCTTTTTCTCCTATGCTAAATTGTGCCTCTCTGCTTGAAGGTAGGATCCTTGCTTTCTTGATCCTGCATCCCTAGGCCTGACAAGGTACCAGATCCATAAAGAAGCCTCCATGTTCAGGCTGACTTCCATGCTGTTTTGTCATATCTGAGTTTTCCCAGTCTTAGCCAGAAGAGTCCTTATTCACTAGTGGTGAATTAACTTTGCAATAGTGCATTATATGTAGAGTACTAATTACTATTGATAAAAAATACGACATGGCATTTTTAGTTGTTTTACTGGCATGGATTTTAATACAGTCATCGCTCAGTATCCCTAGAGGATTGGACCCAGGACTACCTGGCAGATGTCAGAATTCATGGAAGGTCAAGTCCCTTATAGAAAACGCGGTAGTATGAACATATATACATCCTCTCATATATTTTAAGATATTTCTACATGACTTATAATACCTAGTATAGTATAGATGCTGCCCAAATTGTTATCCTAAATTGTTTTTTCATATCATTTTATGGTTATTTTTTCAAATATTTTTTCATCCACATTTGGTTGAATCTGCAGATGTAGAAACCACAAATACAGAGAGCTGACTGTATTTGCAAGTTAAGAATGCCTCTAGTTATAATCCTTCCAAATCTATGAACTGGTGCTTTGGTTTATGCTGCATTCTGAAATATATATATATATATATATATATATATATATATATATATATATATATATTTCAGTTTCACACTTACTTCAGCAATACCTCTCAGAAAGTTGGTTTATTTGAATATGCATGGGGCATATAGCTTAGTTTTATATTTCAGATCAATTTAATTATTATTTGGGAGGAGTAGTTCATGATTAATATGCTACTAATTTACACTGCTATATAGAATTGCAGCTTCCTGAGCAGTTTTTATTGGATTCCTTACTGTGACCATCACACCACTGTTTTCCTTTTAGAGATTAGTCAGCGCAGATTAAGTAACTTGCCTAAATTTACACAGCTGGCAAAGAGGAGGACCAAAATTCAAGCCAGGATCTTTAGAATTCAAACCGAGTCTCCTTTTCATCATGAATTCACACATTCAACAAATATCTAATGAACATTTCAGGGAACAGGAACCTATCCTGGGTTCTGGAGATGCTGAAGGGAGGAAAAGGAAACGGAGTCTCCTGAAACTTGTGTCAGAAGAAACCAAGTACTTACTGAATTATGAAGAAAAAGCAATAGATGAATAGGAAGACGCTCACATTCCAGAAAGTGCCAGACACAGATATGAGAACCTTCCTAAGGCTTCCCTTAAAGTGCTTGGCAGCATATATGGAGTGTTTACTCTGCCAGCCGAGGTCCCAGGCGTTTTACAGGCATTCATTCACTCACTTTATTATTACCATTCCTGTTGCAAAGATGGGGAAACTGAGGTAGAGAGCTGGTGTGCCTGACCGTGGCTATGCATTCTAGAGCCCTCACTGTTTCTAATTCTGGTTGCTTTCTGAATTGACCTTGAGAGAATGCTCCCGGTCAGGCACTGGAGCGCTTGCCTTAAATCCTGGTGCAGAAAAGCTATTAAATGACACAGTAGTTTAGAGACAAAAAAACAGAGATCAGGAGTCTCAGAAGGTACAAAGGTTTCTTAGGTAATCTACACACGAATCTACCTTGCTGTCTGTGGTTTCATACCTGTATTCTTACCACTGGCCCCCCTCATAATGTAGGTTGTTAGTGTGGAGGTAAAAATGAACTCTGTCGTCGTCGCTGAGAAGAGAGACCCGACCAGGGTGCTTGCTTGTCTCCGTCTTTCCCTGGCTTGTTTGGTTTGGGCGGTGCTATTTGTTTTCAAGGAATCGGCGCATATGGAAGAGAGAGAGCCAAAATGAAGGGAACTGATCACCAGCAACTGTGCCTGCTCACAAGACAGATTAGCACCAGGACGCCGATGGGGAACAAACCTCAGTGGCCCTGTCCCTTGGCAAAGTCACCTGGCCTCGACTTGAGTCCAATTGCTTCATTTTCTGCAGCCCCCGTGAACGCCAATTCCCAGGCCGCTCTGTGCCTTCTTTATATTTCTCCATAATGTGGTCTCTGGCTGTTTAATTGCAGCAGGCTTTATCATAAGGGTTGTTGTTTGCTGCTTTTTTTTCTTTTTTTTTTTTCCTTCCTTGGCAGTAGGCATCGCCTTCATTTTAAAAGACACACTCAAATAGCCCTGAGTGACTCGCACGGAAAGCGGGGTGTTTTCTAGCCTTGTTTTTAAAATATTACAATTTTTTTATTAGGCAATTTTATCATTGTTATAAATAAGTAATTGTACTGGGGAGAAGGGATAATCCTTATTTAATTAAATTCATCTATACTCCCAGGTTGGCAGCAACAAGACATATGTGAGACTAATACCCACAGCCTGCCTGTTTGCCTGTGCAATTAAAAATTCTCTCTACAGTAGCACTGGCAGTTTAGTGTTGCTTTTGGCATTTACAAATTCTTTTATTTTGTGACTTTTTTTTTTTACCATACACATATGCTGGAGCAGATGTTGCTTATTTGTTGTTTATTCAAATCTGTAGGCTCTGGCAGCTAACTCCATTGTTCTGTAATGAAGCTTTATTCACTGTCCGTATTAGGACCCAGCGCCTGCACCAGAGGCTGCCTTAGTTCCCAGTAGGACGCCACCGTTATTGCCCTTGTAGTTGGCTGTTTATTGTTGGAAGCTTACGCTGGGGGGTGGGGGGGTCAACAACAAAGGGCTGGGGGGCCATGGTCCGGGTGAGTGTGGGGGAATGGACAGGAAGGTCATCTAGCTGTCCTCTCCTCCGTGCTTCTGCCCGGTGGTCTCAGCCTGGGATCTAGGCTCAGCTGCTGTAGGGATTTGGTGTCTGCGACTTGGAAGCAGTTTCCTCCTGCTCTCTTTCTGCTTTTCCTTTATTTTCCTCTCTCTAGTTATTTACTTGGTTCGGGAGCCGGGCTCCCGTTGCTTCTTCTCACCCCGACCCAACCCCACCTTCTTGTTTCTGTTGGATCCATGAATCTGTTAATAATCACGCGTAACTCTGTCCTGTGCAAACCTGTTTCTTCCCTGTTTCCCACCTTCCTCGCTTCTTTTCTCATCCAGATACTGGTTTTGGCTGCCTGTGTCTCGGGGACGGCCACACTTCATAAAGTTGAGAATGTCAGGTCCGTGTTGACCACAATAAAGACCTGCTGATCCCTAGAGCGCAGACGCCAATTTGGAGACATTCACCTTCTGGAAAAGCCCGATCTTGGCCAGGAGGCAATCAATCAGAGATGTAACCACCTCCATCTGGCACATTCTGACATGGAGTCTCACTATTAACACATTTGTGATTCATCTTGTCCCAGCGACTGGTGCCAGGGGTCCACCTCACCCTCCCTCCCATGGCAGCTGGGCGCTTTCTAGCTTACCAGCATGCAGAGTTAACACATTGGCTCCTGTGTCATCACAAGTAACAATTCTTTTAATTATCACACCTTCCCTCCCCCTCCCCACCCACTCCACAGACTTTTTGGCACCATGGGGATATTTTGCAGCCGGCAATCAGTACTTTTCTTAATTGATTGAGTATGTTCCAATAGCATGAAACCTGGTGTTATCCACTATCAAGTGAGCAGGGAAGTTGGATGATGAGAAGTCCTATAGACAGAAAGCCCTACACTTGTGTGGGGGGGATTACTTCCAGAAATAGGCGGCAATGCTCATTCATATTTTTAAATTTACCGCTACTGTCTATATGATGAACGCGAATCTTCTTAGGGTTGAATTCAATGTCTTTCCCATTCTGACCTCAGCTCATCCTAACAGCTCCACTTCCCCTTTACAGTCTAGACTCTGTGTATGGGGCTGCTCATCTTCCCCACCGATTCCCTATGCACCCAGTTCTGAGGCTGCCTTCCTCCCTTGTCATAGAATTCACTTCTGATCTTTACCACATATCAAAAGTCACCTAGTCTTCAAGGTCTCAGTTCAGCTAACTCCTCTTCTATCATTTTCTGCAAGAACTCTACTCCCTGGGGGTGCTCCTTCTTCAGTGCTCCCCGAGACATGCATATACCTCTACCATAGATCTTGACTTACGTTGCCTTGTGTTATAATTAGCTATGTACAAAACATATGTTCCTAACTAAAATCATTACCTCCTTTAAGGATGCTTGGCATGCAGCTTTGTCGCTATCTCTCAGCTAGGGGTTGGTGTTCCTCCTACAGAGGGATTTGCATGGGGGTTATAAGGAATGACAATAAACTTTTATTAAGCATTCTGCGTACCACTAATTCAAAAGCACTTTACATTCTTAATTCATCCTCAAAACCATGTGAGAACAAGTGGAATTTATTCTCATTTTTCAGAGGAGTGAACTGAGACTCAGGATAAGGAATTGAATCAAGGTCACTCAGCTAGTGAATAACTAGTTAGGATTCACAATTCCATCCAATCCTAAAACTTATATTTTTGTTAGGATACCCCTTTGCTTCTCTAGCAAAAAAAAAAAAAAAAAAAAATTAAAGTTGCTATGTCAGAATAATTTGAATATCACTCTAACATAAAAATGTATATAGAGTTACATTTATGGTCCAAGATAGAAAACACAGCTCTATTTCTAAGAGAATATTAAAATCAAAGTATATTAATCGAGTTGAAATGACCCACACCAAAACAGAGAACAAAATAAGTTTATGTTTTAACCAGGGGTTGAGTTTACTTTTATTCAGATTTAGTTCTTACTGTTATAGCATCATCATCATCATCATCATCATTCTAAACCAGCATCACCTCCTAGATATTATTATTTTTATTACTATTATCACCATTGCCCCTTGGACTGTGCTAGACATGAAAGTGAACAGGAGCATGTTTAACAAAATTAAACATGTGTTTAACCAGAAGTGTGTTTCTTAGTTTTTTCAGAAAATAGTTATTGTCAGATATGACACCAAGGAAGCTTTATTTCACTGGGAGCCTGGAGCAGGTCACTGTGGAGGGAAAGGAGGGCATGGCCAAGCTAGTAGAAGAGGAAGGGAAGAGAAGGTGAAGTTAATGAATCTCAGGTGCGGTTTGTCCCACTAGCCAAGTGCTAGTATAAAACAGTTCAAGGTGAAAAGTGAATCAAGAAACCTAGGGATTAATTGAAGAGCTTGAATTTTGCCAGAAGTTCTGAGTAGTATGAAATTGATGTAAAATCGATGGCTTGGGAGAGAGCCTGGGACACTCATAGCTTCCCACCTCCTATTCAGGGGTCTGTTGAAAGAGGATGCCAGGTCTTGTCTGGTGCAGGGAACGTCATCCTCAGAGCATGATGCTTTGGAAGGGGTTGAGCACATGAGGCCTCCCAGTGAGGAGGGACCGGTGACAGACAAGGCTTTTGGTATTAGTGTTCTCCCTCCCACCACCGATCTTATTCTGGCTCTGGTTCCTTGGAAACAGAGTTGGCATCTCCCCTCCCAGCCTTCCCTAGGAAAGCTGAAGCCAGAGGTGAGGCTTAGGCCTCTTTCTGGGAACAGAAGATGGAGAGGTACTCTGAGCCAGAGCAGCTGAGATTTTGATTGGTGTCTTCCACTGCCAACTGCAGTCGGCTCCTGGTACCCACACAGACCTCAGTGATGATATCTGACGTGGTCTATTTCCTTCAGCATGTACAATTTGCCCACCTGCACTGCAATCTCACAGGTTTAACCTTGGTCATGGGTAGATACACTAATAGGATTGAAAATTTATTTTATATAACATAATATAATAGGGACTTGCAGATACTCAATTTTCATTAAAAACTTTTTTTAAAAACAATGTGTGGAGTTGGTCTACAAGAAGTTTCAAACTTGTTTAGTATTATTATTATTATCCCTATTGTGTTGATAGACAAATTAATAATTCTCGCTCCTGAGAAACATGATTATTTTAAATCATTAATCACAAAGAGAACAAACTATGATTTTTGTAGGAGTCCGAAGGTCCTGGCATGCATAGACTGATATGATAGTCCCACCCTGACCATGAGATCTGATACCTCTGAGAAACTCACTACTGATTGTTTGTTCAATGGGAGAATAGGATGAGCCAAGAATTCTCAGGGGCTGATTCTCTGCCTATGATAAAAAGCCAGCAAGGCCAAACTTTTCACTAAATATCTTCATAGTGAAGTCACATGGACAAGAAAGGCGGGGAGAACGAGAACTCAAGATGCTCAAGCCTCAGACTTAAATAGAACCAGTCACTCAGATAAAATCCTACAAAAATAATATAGTCCAGCACTATAAATTTCTGCTGCTCTGACGTGGTATGGCTAAAAGTAAAAGAGCTTTGAGCTTAGAAGAATTAAAAACCATATCCATCAGACTATCACTTTCTTTTTTCAGTTCTGGAATTCAGTTGATTATAGTGTCAAGTAGATTTGCAGCTCCTGCACTTATCATTCTGTTCACAGAAGGCCAGCATTAAGGTAGAGGTTTTCAGAATCTTCAATATAAGATGAAAAAGTACAGACTGTTACTTTCAAATATTAATATCAAATACTGTGTCAGAGTTTTCATCAGGGTAATTACAGAGGAAACTGAAAGTTTACAAGAAGATTTGGGGAAAAAAACATATAAACCAAGATATGTTCAGCAAAGTACTTTAACTGGGTTCCCAGATCACTGATGACCGACTGATAAGATTATTCACATCCATCACTGATTAACTGATTGGTTTTTTTTTTTTTTATCATTTCCCTTTGTGGATATTAGCAACTCTTTCTACATCTTCTCCACTATCTTATCAATATATTTTCACGTGGTAAATTTTTATATCAGGTAAGCTAGAAAATATAATGATTGCGATTTACCCTACTCTTCTTTCTCTCTGCTAATTTCTATTCTTTTTCTCTCTGGATGAGATGATTTCTCAGCCTCCTATGAAGCTGTCATCCTTTGGTTTACCTTTACCTTTTTCTTAGGTTACAGTTTCTATCTCCTACAGTCTCTATCTCCTACAGCTTCTTTAGACACATCCCTCATCTTTTTTCACAAAAATAATTTTATTAGTGCAATGATATTGTACATGATAGTAAGGCTCACTGTCACACAAACATACATGCACACAGCTCTTTCCACATCCCACTCTGCCCCCTCCCCTTCCCCATATAGATTAGTGAAAATTGCCAGGAATACCTTTATATATTGCCATAATATTATTTGAATTCTTTCCTTCCTCAATCCTCCTTTGTCTCCTCCATAACTCTCTCCCCAATCCCCAGCCAGTCTTCTATAGATCTCTTTCCAGATTATTAAGAATTCCTTATGTTTTCTATATTTCTCTCTAGTTTTCACATATGAGAGAAAACATACAAGCCTTGACTTTCTCAAACTGGCTGGTCTTACTTAGCATAATATTGTCTCATTCCATCCATTTTTCTGCAAATGAGATGCTTCTGTTCTTCCTTATGGCTGAGTAGAATTCCATTTTGTGTGTACACCACATTTTCTATATCCTCTCATCTGTTGATGGACACCTGGGTTGGTTTCTTCATTTGGCTATTGCGAATATTGTGAATTCTACCGTTATAAACATGGATACACATGTCTGGCTCTAGTATTCTGTCTTCAATACTTTGAGAAAGATATTGAGAAGAGGTATATTGAGTTATATTATGGTTTCATGCCATTTCCACCCTCATATCTTTTTTTTTTTAAAGAAAACATATTCTAGAAATTTTATTAGATTTAAAGAATAGAGTCAGGAAGCACGCTGTGTCCTTGGTGTACTTTTCTGACCAACCAGGTGTTGCTCTTACTCCCTGATGCACATTTGTCTCTCTAGGACATCTTAGCCTCACCAACCTGGAGATTCCCTTGGATTAGATTCCTGTTGCATCTTCTGTTTCTCAGAACTTCTCTATCTTGATTGATGGCTTCACTTTGATGGAGGTCTATCTCTGTTAGTTCCCTAAGAAATGTGCAAAAGAGGTAAATTTGGGGGGACCTTGGGTATGTGAAAATGATATTATCCTGCCCTCACACTTAATTAATATGTTGACTCAGCATCAAAGTCAAGGTTCAAATCTATTTCCTTCAGAATCCTGAAGGCCTTGCTCCATTGTCTTCTTTCTTTCAATGTTAAGCTGTTGAGGAGTATCAAGCCAGGGGAGCCCCAGTTTATTTTTCTCTCTCTTTAGAAGCTTATATATTTTCTTGTTGTTGAGCTTGTTCTAAATTTTCAAAATAATGTATAGGGGCCTATATTCACCCATTGGATTGGGGGATCGGGGTCTACTTCAATCACAAATTTTTACCCCTCGGTTTTTCAGTTTTATACTATTGTTGATAATTTTCTAATACTGGTCTTCCCTCTTTTTCTTCTGGAAATTACATAATTTGAATATTAGCACTTATGACCTGGTCCTCTAATTTTCTACTTCTTTATTGTTTAACTCTAATTTCTGAAAGACTTTTCAGTTATCACTTGACACTGCTATTAGATCCTGCTACAGTTTGAATCTTCAATGTTCCCCCAAACCCATGATGTGTTGAACGTGTGTTTGCCAGCCAGTTACGGGGAGGTGATGGAACTTCTAGAAGGCCATCATGGGTGTGCCCTTGAAAGGAATATGAGGATGCTGGTCCCATCCCATCTCTGTTTCCCAGTTACTACAAGGTGAATACACCTCTTTTCCACATGCTCCCACCATGAAGTACTGTGCTACCACAGGCCCAAAGTACTAGGACCAAGCAACCATGGACTGAAACCTCTGAAACTGTGAGCCAAAATAAGCCTTTCCTGCTTTTAAATCGATTATCTCAGGTTCTTTGTCACAGTGACAGAACACTGACTAACACAGATTCATTTGTTTTCATATATTTAATTTATATGAGTCTTGTGTCTTCATAGTGTTTGTTTCCAAGTAGTTTCCTATTCTTTTATCACAACTGCAATGATTTGTTTCCTCTTTGAAGATATCAGTGGTAATTTGTGTGTATACATGCCCATGTTTGTGCACGTGTCTCTAAAGTTTTCTTCTCCCCATCTATTTACTTACTGTATGCCTATTGAGGTCTTCATCTTTCATATTGGGAGTTATCATAGGTACCTGGCCATCCTTTGTTGCATACTCAAGATTAAGAATGAAAGACTAAAAATCTCATTAGAAATTCTAAATAATTTATTGAATTTGAGCTTCACTGGAGGCTAGTCTAGAATAGATAAATTTGAGAGGAACCCCTCTCATACCTGTATGTGGACTGCTCAGAATCCTCAGAGAATATTCTTCTAATCTCCTGGCTGGAATAGCTGTCATTTGGTGATCTGAGAACCTAGTTAATGAGAGCTTAGAGGTTTGGGCTTTCAGTAGTGTACACATATCTAGAATATGGTAGAAACAATCATTAACTGAAAGTCATTGAAACCTCTTTTTTTCCAAGATTCAGTGAATAAATTTCCATTATTTTGCCAGGTTGAAGGTAGGGAGTCTCTCAATATTATGAGCTTGAGAGGAGGGGAATCTGGGTCTAACTGCTTCCCAAATAGCCCTCATTCGATTGTGTTGTCTTCATGTCCTCTTGTAACTCTAGTTATGGAAGTCATTACTCCTGAAGGTTCTTAGATCTTTTGATGGTTCTGAGTTGTGCATGGGGTTGGTTCTCATTTTTGTTGTTCTTTCATGATTTAGTGTCTTCTAGAAAATCAGCTATCCACCTCCATCTGTTTTCTAGCTTCTAAAAGAGGTGTTATCTCTTTATGTATTTGTGTTCATTCTTTCATTCATTTATTTTAATAACAACTTTTTTGAGATATGATATATATGCTATAAAATTCACCCTTTTAATATAATAATTTGGTGATTTTTAGGATATTCACAGTGTATAACTATCACCACTAATTTTTCTCTCTGGATCTCTCCCTCCCTCCCTCCCTCCCTTCCTTCCTTCCTTCCTTCCTTCCTTCCTTCCTTCCTTCCTTCCTTCCTTCCATATGTGTGTGATACTAGGGATTGAACCCAGGGGGATTCTACCACTAGGCAATACTCCTAGCTCTATATTTTATTTATATTTTTAAACAGGATCTTAAGTTACTGTGTGCTGGCCTCAAAATTGCAGTCCTCCTGTCTCAGCCTCCCAAGTACTGATATTACAGGCATGCTTCACCACTCCTGGTTTCATTTTTTTCATTTCTGATGCCTCATCCCCTGAGTCTATGGCAATCATTAATGTATGTTCTACATTTTGGACATTTCATATAAATGGAATAATTTAATATGTGGTCTTTTGTGAATGGTTTCTTTCATTTCTGTATCTTGGCTACTATGAATAATGTTACTATAAACATTCACATTTAACTTTGTGTGCATATATCCACTCAATGGATTTACCCACTGCTAGGATTATACCTTTTATGACTAAACTGTATCAACTTTGGATATTAATAACTGAGCTCTTTGGGGGACATTCTAACTATAACAACTCTTAATGCTTAAAACACATGCACAACATCCAATATCTTCTTGTGAATCTAAAGTAAGGGGAATGTCCAGGTGTGATGGAGCATGGCTGTAACCCCAGTACTTGAAAGACTGAGACAGGAGGATCGCAGGTTCAGAGCCAGCCTCAGCAACTTAGCAAGGCTCTCAGCAACTTAGTGAGACCCTGTTTCCAAATAAAAATTAAAGTAGGGCTAAAGGTGTAGCGCAGAGGTAGAATGCCCCTGGGTTCAATCTCCAGCACTACAAAAAATGAAAGAAAGAGAAGGGGGGTGGAGTAAAGAAGTAACTCTATGAAAGCTTTCAAATAAAATTGTTGTGTGCAGGAGAGCTAGAGGTATTATTTTTGCTTTCTGTGGGGTTGTGAGAGTGAAAATGAGGTAAAACTCAACTTTACATGAATGTGTTATCAAAAGTAACTCTTTATGAAGGGTTTCAGATTTGTACTTATTTTATTAACTTAAAAAAATATTTATCCATTGCCCCATTGTTTGCCCAAGGGTGAAAATAAGACAAAGCCTCTACAAAAGTAAAATACAAGAGAATTAACAGATGTATGCACCGCATGAATACAGTAATGTTGTCTATTTTGCTCAGTACTGTATATGCATATCCCTAGAATGGTCCCTAGTGCCTGGTGGGTGCTCAGTAAATATTTATGGTGTTAATTAATAAGATAGTTTTGGATGTTTTTAAAAGTTATAAAATGGGATAATGAAGTATGGAGTGCTCTGGCACAAGAAATGGCATTGTAATGGGTGGTCAGGAAAGGTTCTCTGAGGTGAGAGTGTTAATTATCATTGTCATGTGCTTATTTTTTAAAACCTACTTCAGAACCAATCATTGAAAAAACCCTGGACTTGGGGATTCTGCTTATGTTTTCCAATCACTAGGGACCCTACAATGTTCTTTCCTGTGCCCTGGGGGACAGGTCATGAATCAACCTTGTACACTGAGGTTCTCTAGTGCCAGTCCTTTTTATCACCGTCACCAGTGAACTAAAAGGATTTTTCTTTTTAAATCATATGCTGTAGACCTGAGAAAGTAACTTAGTTAAGGTTAATTATATATTAACTTTATTGAGAAGAATAAAGATGACTTCTAGAAAACATATATTGTTTCATGAAATTCTGGATATTACCATAATCTAGAATTTTGCTCTTAGAAATTAAAGGAATATGAGTTCACTAAGCACATGCTACTGATATCTTCTCATTTATTCTTTGGACATAAATGCAGAACTGACCAGCGAAATACTAAATACTTAATAGGCATACTTTAGGGAAATAATACATGAAAATCAAGGTCAAGTCATAAGTATTACTTGAGGCCCACAAACTTCAATGTTTCCATATTCATAATGATAAAATTCATCCAATTTGGTAGTTGTAATGTGTCAATGTGTACAGAATATCACAATGATAACAAGCACCAAATAATATCTACTAGTACAATTATTAGTACAGTAGACCCCTTTATCTGTGCATATAATGTAAGACCCTCAATGTGCCTGAAACTGGATAGTACCAAATTCTAACTATACGATGTTTTTCCATATATATATACATATATATATGATAATGTTTAATTTATAAATTAGGCATAATCAAAGATTAAAAATAACTAATACTAAACTAGGATAATTATAACAATATACTGTAATAAAAGACACATGAACATGACTTCTTTCCTTTCTTTTTCTTTCTCTTCATTTCTGCTCCCAACCCCTCAAAATATCTTTTTGTACTCTACGGTACTTTCAGATCACAGTTAACTGTAGATAATTAAGACTACAAAAAGTTAAAATGGATAAGAGGAACTTTTGTAGCTTGTATTCATTTTGAAAGTAATTTGCAAATTTTCTATTTTTATTGATTAAGATGTGAATATGTGATCGATGATTATCGATGTATAATCCTTAGCACTTACTATCTTAAGCAAAATGAGGCACTAAATCATTTTAAAGATAGAAATCTGTTCTTCAGTTCCTATGAACAAAGTATGTGTAATTATATAGACTTTTACTTTTAGATATGATTAGTAACACCAAGACTTTCATTTTTAGATATTACTAGTAACATCAGGTGACTAAGATCTAATACACGTATTGTGTTTTATTTCGCTGAGAATGCTAATTCAGTTTTCCATTAAGATACTTGAACACTCTAAAATGAATGTTTTGACAATGTCATAAGATTCCTGCTTTATGGGCAAACATAAAAGTTGTTGGGGATCTTGCAATTTTCAAGTCATTATTCTCCATTGTGACTTTTCTTGTTTTTTAAATGTAAGTTATTATTATTAACTTTCCTCTTATGTGTTTTATTTAGGATTGTCACTTTAAAGCCTAGTGGAGAGCACTGGTGTCTCTTGATTTCAATAGATATATTTTTAAACATGTTCAGTAACAAATCACCCCTACCTCTTGTCATAGACTTGGTTTCCTAGAAATAGACCTCAAGTTGAGGGTTGTGTGAAAGTGATGCACTGAGAAGTGTTCCCAGGAAGAATGAGAGGAGTGGGCAATGAGAGAGAAACCCTCATACACACATCCTTCCGACCCACCCACAACCATTATCTTACTGATTCTACAGACCTTATCTTGTTTCAGCTTTGAAAACAGCTGGTCTCTTAAATCACACAGTAGATTCCCCAGATTGCTTGATGATTAGTTTGCAATGGCCCCTCTTCCGATTTCCTCAGTACCTAAGGAGAAAGCAGAATGACGATTATGCATAAATGAATGGGAAAAACAAACAAACAAATCACACAAGACCAAAAAGGTTTCTAAAATTCATGTGTGGCATCATGAAGATAGCCCCTCCTCCTGCTTTTTGCCTTTCTGAACCCAAGTAATCTGTTTATAAAAGGAATGAATTGAATCTTGGTGTTTTGTGGGTATGGTGTGGATATCCTGGTCGTATTCCAATTGAGATAATTACAGAGTTTCTTCCCCTAATCCCCTGTTGTTGCCATTCCAAGTGTCATTCTTCTTTCCTGATGGCAGGAATATATGATTTTTGTTCAATACCCAGAATTTACCTCAGTGCCTGGGCATATGACAAACACTCAAAAATGTGCATGCAGATGAAACAAATGATCAAATATGCTTGTAGATAAAGTGTGTTCTTTTATTAACAGTGAGAGATTCAAGTAAGCTTTTCCTAGAATGTCTTTAAAACATTTTTCTTTTGAAATTATTTTATGAATGCTTTATCAAAGGAAAGTGGTCTCACCTAAAATTAAGGCAATATATTTCAGATTCAGGTACACTGAATGTTAATAAGAAGGGTCTTTATTTATAGATATTTGGTGATGATAAAAATTTTCAGTAAGCTGAGTGTGGTATTACATGCCTGTAATCCCAGTACTTGGGAGGCTGAGACAGGAGGATTACAGGTTAAAGAGAAGCCTCGATTCAAGACCAGACTCAGGTTTAAGACTTGCTAGGTTGCAACCTAGCAAGACCCTTGTTTCAAAATAAAAATTAAAAAGGGTTGAGGGTATAGATTGGAGGTAGAATGTCCCTGTACACCCCCCCACACACACACACACAAATCTTCAGTAAACTTCAGAAAGACTTAAAAAAATCTATGGTTAAATCTATGATTTTTCCAATGTTAAAAAAGAACCCAAGTTGATTCTAAAATCACAGAAGAGACAGAAGTTCAAGTGGGTTGTAAACTTGGCAAAAACATGTTCTATCAAGAAATAAAAAAGGATTTGGTTTCAAAATCTGTTACCGTGCAGGCATCTTCTGGTTTTCCTTTTGTAAGAGCAAAGTCCAGGAAAAGAAAGAATCACAATATTATCTAACACAGTGAAATATAATTTATGTAACTAAGGATATTAAAATTATTGATCTGAAATTAGGCCAAAGAGGTAACTGTCTTTGAAAAGTCAACTTGGAGTAAGCCACCTAGATATCATCATCATGCCTGAAATTGAAGCATTTAACCTCATGTTCTGAGCACTGCCATTGATCACATTTTACACTGCTCTCACTAATCTGGAACTACTAAATAGAAGTAGCTTTCTCTAATGTATGCATTATACTGTTTTTAGGTTCCTGATATTCCTTTCTATATTATGCTTCCCTTTGTTATCATGAAAATTACAAAAAAAAGAGGAATGCAACTGCTTAGTTAGATTTTTTTTCTCTAGCAGTTATTCAAGATATCCCTTCTGAACATTTTTTTAGTATTTAAACTCAACCAGTTTTCACATGTCAGTAAAATTGTACTCTAAAGGAAGAGTCAGTGCTATGGAGACCCCAGCTGAAGGAGCCTCATTGTAAATGTGCCCAAAGACTCTTAATATAAAGAAGCTTTACTCATAAGGACTACTGAATATCCCCAGAGCTTATATTTGGAAAGTTAGACTGTGAACTTCTAGAGACTACAAGCAAAGTCTTACACTCCATTGGTTTTCCTAATCTAGCACATTGCCCAACACACAGCAGATGTTGAACACACACATGTTGGCAACATGAACAAATAGAGCAGCCTTCGTTCTAGAGGGTGGCTAGTCAGTCAGCTTTACGATTAAGTTCTTTTATTTCAATGCTTAGGAGGTGTTCCTTGCGGATTATATGTCTCTTAAGATACATATTGGGGACAGTGTTTTGGGATATTTTTCATTGCTATGAAATTAAAGTAAGATGCATTCTTAGCAGTGTTCTTTACCATCAATCTTACCCTTCATGTGTAACTATCCCACTAGACAAGCTCCTCAAGGACTGGGGCTGGTCTTGCAACTCTGCTCATCATCCAATCAGTGCCTGGAAAATCAGGGTCCAGTCAGAGTAGCCCACCAGTAGCTGATAGTTACATGAATGACTGAGAAGATATACAATTTGTATATGAATTGAAAATTAACATTTTGGGGGCAAAAATGGAAAAGTAAAATGGAAGACATCCTTTAGAGATTCCTCAAAATGCAAGTGAACCCAGACAGAGACGAAAGGATTCAGTTTGACAGATGTGGTGGTGGTGCCCCAATCCTCTGTCCATCCTTCTTCCAAGCTTGGGTGAGTTGAGGTCCCTAAAAACTTAAACCTCCTTTTTACTAATAAGGAGATTAATAAAAAGCAAAGGGAAAAGATACAATGTGATGTGAGTGCTGGTGTAAGTTTTCCAGTCGAATGTACTAGACATATCATTCAGGCAGAAAAATCATGTTCAAAATGGTTTCACTAAAGAGAGTTTTGAAAAGAGACTGTTTACTGAAGTGGGTGGGACTTGAGGAACCAACAAGAGATGAGGAAGCATCCCAAGGCTAGCAAGAGGAGAACTCCATTATCACACTTCAGCCTGAAAACAACAACAACAACAACAACAACAACAAAAGGAACCTGTCACTGTAGTCTGTAAAAGATGGAGTTTTACAAGAATGACTCACTGGGAGTTTTTATCATAAAGGTGCAGCCATTTTCCAAAAGTGTCCTGAAACTATAATCCATCTTCTTTCTTCTGCCCTTCAGTCTGCTACTCCTACTGGCACCTGCCACTCACTGAACAGAAGTGAAAGTCTGGAGCACGGGGGCAGCTCAGGGCATGGCTGGGATGGAAAGTAACAGAGACCAGGAAGGAGGAATGTGGAATAACCAGCACGCAGCGCCCCCTAGGAAGCCCTCTGTCTCTCACAGCACCTGAGCTGTCTGTCCTCCAGAAAGCAGTTAGAGATCCAATCATAAGCTTGAGTTTTGATGAAAACCTTACTTCACTGGCTTGGTAGCTATTTTTTCCTTTTCCATCTTGGAATATTACTTTTGATGCACTGAGGTGCCCTGTAAAAGGACTACTTCCTCTTGGTGTCTGAGCATGTGATGTAACCACCTGCCACTCAACTAGTTACCGCCAGTGAAGATTAGTATGTGTTCCCAAGTATCAATTTCACAAGAGAAACAAACATTTGGACTGGTTATCACTGGAACTATGGGAGTTAAATCAGGACAGAAATGAGAAGCTCATAAGAAATTAATATTATAAAATATGAAATCTACTTACAGGCCCAAGTAGTTATGGAGGTATTTGTCATTTAGCCCTGGAAATTTCTAGTCCTCCGTTTTCTTTATTTTATTTTAACTTTTTAGTACTGGGGATTGAACCCGGGGCATTATAACTCGGAGCTACACCCCCAGCCCTTTTTCAATTTTTGTATTTTTTGAAACAGGGTCTAAGTTGCTGAGGGTCTTGCTAAGTTATGGAGGCTGACCTCCAACCTGTGGTGCCGCTGTCTCTGCCTCCCGAGTACTGTGATTACGGGTATGTGCCACCATCCTTAGTTCTACCTTTCCCTTTTCAAAGGCTTACTTCATTCTTCTAGGATAATGAATACAGGATTACTACTCAGAATTGGATCTGTCCCTTTATTTTGATCTCCGGAATGTCTAATAAATAAGTATTCATGTAGACAAAGAAGATGTGTGTGTGTTTAAATAATACAGTCTTTATAGATTCCTAGAAATGTCCTATTTTAGAAATATTTAATTGGATCAAATTCTGGCTTGTTTCATTTCAAGATCCTGCATGACCAATTATTCCCTGCACATTCCATGCCAGTAAGCTCCAGGCACAGTGGCCTCTTTTCTGCCCTCTGAGCAGCAGCAGAGCTTGTGGAAGAGAGAGTGGAGTCAGATATATCACCAAGTCACATTCTCTGAATAGATTACCCTGACATGTCCTTTTCAACAATTTCGTAGTTGTGTGTTGATATCAAAGTTCTTAGAGAAAATGGTCTGAAAACAATACCAGAAGGAGCAGTGTGAATCGTGTATTTAAAAATACAACGGTCAAGCTGGGTATGGTAGTGCAGACCTGTAATCCCAATGCTAGGGAGACTGAGACAGGAGGATCGCATATTTGAGGCCAGCCTCAGCAACTTAGCAAGGCCCTCCGCAAGTTAGGGAGACCCTATTTCAAAGTAAAATAAATAAATAAATAAATAAATAAATAAATAAATAAATAAATAATAAGCAAGCAGAATGTAGTGGCACACACCTGTAATCCCAGTACTTGGGAGACTGAGACAGTAGGATCTCAGGTTCAAGGACAGCCTCAGCAATGTAGCAAGACTCTCAACAGACTAAGGAGACCTTGTTTCAAAACAAAACAAAACGAAAAAATAAAGGCCTGGAGGTTTAGTTTGGAGGTAGACTGTTCCTAGGTTCAATCCCCAGTACCACAACACACACACACACACACACACACACACACACATACACACACACACACACACACACACACACACGTCAATTCAGAGACCACCCCTTATCACTTATCTCTCACATCCTCACTTCAGTTGTCAGAAGATAGTAAAAGTGCATCAGTTACATTATAGGTGGAACTATTACAGCTCAAGCGTTCTTTGCCCTTTCAAGCTGTCATCTGGAGCAACATTGCAGATAAGCAAAGGCTTAGGCAGTAGAACATTCGTGGACCCTGCAACCCTGCTTGTAAAATAAGCATCCAAGATATGCAGCAGCCCTCTGAATGAGGAAATCTTGTTTAACAGGACAGGCCAGGCAAATAATGAAAATTTTTAGGAATACTCTTTAAGGAGAGAGAGATTTTAAAAGTAACAATTGCTGGATCCAAAAATTCAGGCCTGGAGATTTAGTGCAATAAACTTCCAGGAAGCTACAATAGAAGAAAAAACTATCAGATACTGTTTGGGGAGTCAATAAGTATTATTTTATTCTTGAAAATTATAATTATAATTGGAAATATGTTTTAATTTTTCATGTTATCACTATTTAAAATTTTAGAAATGCTACATTCCTTCTGAATTACCAAAGGAAAAAAAATTTTAAAATATAGCTCACTTGGCAAAATAATAAACATTGAAAACTGATTATATTAATAATACTACCCAATATTGAGTGTCAGGCAGTATGCTAAGTGTTTTACATGATCTCCTTTAATCCTCTTTTAAGTCTCTGAGATAGTTATTTATGATGCAGTGCAAAATCAGGTCTGCTTAAATGTGAAATTATGGTGGGTCTTTATTAATACATGAGTAGAATAACAAATAGATTAAAACTTGTGTCTGGGTGCTCTTTGATTAGTATCAGCCACTAGGAATTTTGTATTGATAAAGATTCTGAGACTGAATTCCAGCACAGCAGGAAAGACTGGCCTGGACTATTAGCTTGTCCATTTTCAGAATAAGAGGGAGAATTTGTATTCAGCATGCCACATTGTTACTACATCAATCACAGTTATAAGAGCAGATAATATAGTTACATAGAAACAATAAGACCAAGTACATATCTTATGAAAATTGTTATAGATCGAATAAATGCACCCACCAAAGAAGAAGACTCAAAAGCCATTTAAAAATTCTATTCACACCAGACATGGTAGTGCATGGCAGTAATCCCAGCTTTTGTGAGGCTGAGACAAGAAATTGCTGATTGAAGGCCAGCCTCAGCAACTTACTGAGATCCTCAGTAACATAGCAAGACTTTGTTTAAAAAAGAAAAAAGAAAGCTCGGGTGTGGCTCAGAGCTAGAATGCCAACCCTGGGATCAATCCCCAGTATGAAAAATAAGGAAGAAGAGGAGGAAGAGGAGGCGAATTCTATTCACATTTAAAATAAAGAAAAGTAAATATCAAAACAAATGGCCAAAAATATACCAAAAAGTATACCAACGTAAACAAAATGAAAAAATTACAGCATTACTGCATTACAGAGTATAGTATTTTTAAAGTATATATAAAAATTTGTGCAATAAGGTCAAAACCAAGATGAGAGGCAGACATGGTGCTTTCTGTTTTTATAGAATGTGTTGATACTTTATTGATAACATTAGAAAGTAAGTTTTTAAAACAAGTAAAAATGTACCACTAACTCAAGAAGAAAACATCCTGAAATTTCAATAACTACTGAAGAAATGAAGAGTTGGTGGTAGTGTCTCCCAGCTATTGAAGGCAAATAATGAAGAAATTAAACATGGCCACATAATGTTACCCTTTAGGGTTACATCATTGTCAGGGTTGTTTGGCTAAGTTCTTTTAACATTGTAAGGCAGTGATATTACCTAAGCTTCCCAAGCTGCTGAAGAACATGGAAAAAAAGAGAAACTTACTCAGTTACTTTTTACAAAAGTGGCACCATCACGATGACACTTTTGTAAAGGAAAATGCCTGTGCTCACAATCACACACATGCACGCGCAGGCAGCACACAAATCATGAGGCCATTTTTGATAAGAAACATTCACAGTATATGATGTAAAAAGGAGATATAAAGTATGTGTTACGATTAGTAGTATTATTGTTATTTTTTTGTGGTACTGGGGATTGAACCCAGGGGCATTCTACCTCTGAGCTACACCCCCAGTCCTATTTTTTATTCTTTATTTTGAAACAGGGTCTCACTAAGTTTCAGAGAGCCTCACTAGAAAGCTGAGGCTGGCCGCAAACTCGGATCCTCCCATCTTTGCCTCCCAAGTACTGGGATTATAAGCATGCGCCACCATGCCC
This sequence comes from Graphiurus murinus, assembly GCA_004027655.1. Lineage (NCBI taxonomy): Eukaryota > Metazoa > Chordata > Mammalia > Rodentia > Gliridae > Graphiurus > Graphiurus murinus. The sequence goes on along the minus strand of PVLC010004958.1, from coordinate 22,166 downwards.
GGCTTTTATGATTATTATTTTTAAAAACACACATATACTTATACTCAAAGAAAATTCACTATATTTTGATACACAGACACATTTTAATTACTTTCCTGCGTGGCTTGATTATTTATGATTATTTTTCATTTCCCAAAGTTTCTTCACCACCGTGCATTACTTCTGTCATACAGAACAATGAATGGTACTGAGCCAAAAAGAAATTAATTCTAGAGAGCCATACTTTTTAAAAAATGTTGAAGAGAGTTTATCCTAACTACAGAACAAAGAAGAAACAACTAAACCTGAAGTGATAAATAAAAGAAAAAACAGAAGTGGGGGGGTGTGAGGAAGCTCCAGGATTAAGAGTTTGAAACGAAAATATCAGCAGGGTGCTAAATGGAAGTTAGCAACATGTTATATAGAAATCTTGGTAGGGTAGAACCTCCTTTGCCCCAGACTTCTAGCACAGAAGAGTTACCTTGTCCTAGGAAGTTTTTCCATAACTACTAATATTCCCAGCTTTCTTCAGTTCCAGGATCAGAGTTAAGACAAACAGAAGGTTCAGAGGGCGGGTGTCTTTGCTGTCTGTGGAGCAGCTTAGGACGGCACAGAACCCTTGGGGACTGGTGCACCTTTGCTAGGATGAAGGCTTCCTGAGAGCCCCAGGCTCTGCCTGCACACTCTGTTCTCTTCACGTATGAACAGTGCCTGCGTCTGCAGCAAGGATGTTTTGAAAACCCATAGGTAAAACCAATAGACATCAGCATGAAGATCAAAATTATCCTCGACAGGAGGGAACCATGATCTCAAAAGAACTAGACCAATTCCACAAGGATACAAGCTAAAGTATTCATGTAGGTTTCAGGACAGTTATTCCTCAACTTCAAAACAGTGACTGATGTTGGTATAACCCAAGAGGAGCACCACTTCTGAGGGAACTAACACAGGCCGTGTAAGGTACTGAAATACCCAAAGGTGGAGCGGGAATGACCCCTCTGTGTCCCCTCCTGGCCAGGCCGTATCTCAGCTCCTGAAATGAGATCCTGGTGCCAGACTTCACAGCCCACGCTATTAAGTAAAAGCTTCTTCCAAAGTACGAGGGAGAAAATGGCCTGGAAACCTTCCCTGTGTGGACTGATCTAAAGGGTCTGGCGTCTTCATGTGTCCAAGCCGCTGCGTCCACTCCAGTCCCGAGATCACCGTGCTCTGTTGACTCAGCCTCCCCACTCGGCTGTCGCAGAATTTTCTGTCATGGGAGGAAGGAAGAGATAGGAAATTGGCGAGGAAATAGGCAAAGTAGAACCGACTGATGAAGACGGTTAAGCGAACAGCTCAAGGTTGGGACATTTCTCTCCTATGCCACTTTGGCCGACTTCGCCTTCCACCAGCATTTTCCTTTTACTCCCTCCTCCCACTTCCTGTCAATTCCATAGGCCCCGCCCCCTTGCCCCACCCTGAGCCTCTATGAACGCAGACTATTTTAATTAGGATTCAGAAGCTTTTATTATCCACGCCATCCAGTCCAGGAAAGTGGCCCTTCAGATAGACTAAGGTTCTTAGCTAGAGTCTTTCCGAGGTCCTTGGCGAGCCCTGCTCTGCGGCCCTGTGGTTGGTGTAATGCTGCCATCTAGTGACTGTTCAGACAAAGTGCCCGAGGCGTCGGCCTCCTCCTGGGCAGGTCCATCCATCTACTTGGGAAGGTAAAATCTAAAGCATGAAGACAGTTGTGTACTGAAAAGTTAACTTCTAATGCATATTAGTGTTTTGTGTGTGCATGTGGTCCTGGGGATGAACCCAGGAGAGTTCTACCTCTGAGCTACACCCCCAGCCCTATATTATTTTTTATTTATGAAACAGGGTCTTCCCAAGTTCAGAGAGCCTTGCTAAGTTTTCGAGGCTGGCCTCAAACCTGCAATCCTTCTGTCTCAGCTTCCCAAGTACTGGGATTACAGGTGTATGCCACCATACTCAACTGTGAATATCAATCTTAGTCATGGTGATCAATAATATTTAATAATGATATTAATGATGACTGAGTTATAATAGTTAATAATGATGTTTGACAGGAAATATATATATAATTATATGATATTTCATATGTGTAGAGTCCTCATGTATATATTACTGGATATTATTCTCATTAAAAAACCCACAAGTAACACAGTATTATAAAACCTATTCTTTTCCCCATGAGGAAACTGACTCAGAGAGGGTAATCAGCATGCCCCAAATCACACAGCTCATAAGCACAAGAGTTAAAGTTTGAACCCAGGAGATGTGGCTCCATTCTTCTAGATGACTCAGTTGTGAAGCTGAAAGGGATTTCAGAAGCACATGTTGCAGAGAAGTTCATCTTCTTGAGTTATAGGACAGGAAGACTAGGGGGGAATCAACAATTGAAAGGCACATGACAAAATCCTACGGAGGCTTGTTGGTGGTGAAGTTTCCACTTATCTATGGGTGATGTGGAGTAGGAGCTGGCCAGAAGTTGACGGTAGGAAGAAAAGACCGGTGGGAAGTCAAAACACTAGTGATTTAGTAGAGCAAGGAAGAGCTGTGTCTCTTGGACACATTAAGATAGTGATTCCTGTCTGCTTCCCCCAGTCTGGGAATAGCCAGCTTCAGAGCTAAGCAGGACTGACCTGAGCATGCTGGGGCACTTCCACTCCTCCTCCTGCTGGTGCGGAGTTGCCTTTCCAGAGTCAAGTCCTCCTCATGCTACATCCTAGCACGAGGGTGCGGGAGTGATAGATGATGCCCATTTGTATCTGTCTGTGTGTTTAGTAATCCATCATAGCCATCCTGGGCTATGTGACTTCTCATCCTCTGGCTTCTTAATTCCTACAGCCCTAAGGGGATGTTGAGAATTTGGAACCCAACATCTAGATGCTTGTGGTCTAGTTGCTGAAAAGGTGCTTCAGAGGAGCAAGTATTTTCAGCCTCTTAAAGAAACTAACCCAACTGTAAATCAGCCCACAGTCTGCTCTGTGAATCCCTCAAACTGATTCAGATGCGGACATTGTATCATAAACACAAGATAAAAAAGCTCCAGCTCCTGGGAAATGCATGCCCAAGTCTACCGTTTGGTCTCACCATACAAGTTAGACACTCAAAACCTGGTTGTTTTCACTCATTTCAATACAGTGAGTTTCCAAGATGTGTGTGTGTGTGTGTGTGTGTGTGTGTGTGTGTGTGTGTGCATGCTTTACACAAGCACAGTTCGTGAAATCTAACAGTTATATCACAAGTATACCCATTCTGAAGGACATGACTCTTCCTACCTTTTAGAGACACTTAATGTTTGTGGTTGTTGACAGCTGGTCCTCCATAGCTGAGGGCTTCTGCATCCACCTCTGCCTCAGTGACAATCCTCACTGCTATAATTGGGAACAACTGACCACACAACTTAGATGAAGAAAGATGTTTGTATTTGATCACAGTTTTACGGAGATTCTGGGTTCAGACCTTATGAAGCAGGGACCGGTGGAGCTCAGGACATGGCAGCAGGAAGCAAAGAGATGAGAAGCAAGCACCCTGCTCTCACATCATGGAGGCTAGAAGTAAGAAGGTGAAACAGGCAGGGGGATTCAAAGATGGAGGGGTACCCTAAAGCCACACCCTCAGGGGTACACCTTCTCCAGTCACAGTTCACCTGCCTAGGTTACAGCCCAGTAAAGCTGTTACCACAGATTTACACACAGATGAGATTACAACACTCATGGCTTCATTGAATCAAATCTGAACATGCATGCATGAGCTCTTCAGGGACCTTCTATTCCTAACCAGATAACTTTCCAACCATGGGTAGGACATAGTTTAAAAAGGTGTTGCCTCTGTACTGTCTATGCACAGACTTTTTTTCTTGTATTTGTTTCCTAAACAGTATGGTATAAAAAGTATTTACACAGAATTTACCTTGCATTAGGTATTATAAGCCATGTAGGATGATTTAAAATACACAACTTAGTGAGACTTGGTTTCAAAATTAAAGAATAAAAAATAAGGCTAAGGGTATAGCTCGGAGGTAGAATGCCCCTGAGTTCAAACCCCAGTACTGCAAAAAAAAAAAAAAAAGTAAATAAATAAAAATAAAATAAAATACAATGCCATTTTATATAAGGGACTTGAGTATATGAGGGTTTTGGTATTCTGGGAAGGAGGCAGGGTGTCCTGGGACCAATCACCTACTGATACCACCTACTGATTTATTTTCATTTGTACCAAACTCTTGTGGGCCAAATAGCACGGGGGAAAAATAGGCTCCAAAATGTCATTTTGTTCTAATATTCCAATATGTCATGTCACCCAAGCATTGTAGAAAGGGAAATAGCAACAATCATACATGAAGTTTATATTCCAGAATAGTAATTACTTAGAGAGTTGAAATAATAGTGATGTGTTGGCTGTCCTTCACAATTTGTGATGGAAATCTGGCACCAAAACATACAGAATGAGCAAGAAGTCCCAAAGTCAATCTGGCCTATCCTCTATCAAGATTGAAGCCATCCCATTGGGTATCTTTGGGTGCCCTGATGCTGCAGTATGGGGATGGCAAGTGGAAGCTAGTTCTGTTTTGTTCTCTACTGTCTGAATTCTCTGTCTACTGCAAAGGGCCCTGGGAGCCGAGTAGAAACAAGCTGCAGTGGCTCATGGGGGAGCCTGCAACAGGAGGGCTGTGTGGAAAGCATTGATGATAAGATGCCCTCTATAGTTATTCAGTGGAAGAGCTCCAGCCAAAGTGGCCAGCGCCTTTGCCTAGTGCTGAAAAGTATATTTGAAAATCTTCATTGAGCTTTTGAAAAGTGACTACCATAATTATCTATTTTTTTGACACAAGTAAGAAAATAGGGATTTTTCTTCCAATTCTGAAAGGCTCTGAAGCACTTAGATACTGGTTGAGTTAATAATAACAAAAGCAGTAAAATCTGAAACATATTACACAAATTAAATATTACAGGTGTACATTTCTTGCAGTGAAGATACAACCAATATTCACTCTTTCCTCTAACAATAAGTATTCTATTACCTGGCTCAAAGGCTTTCTGCAAATTATATATCATATCTCAAGTAGCTTCACTCATATAAACAGCTCAATTTTATAACAACAAAGGTTTATTTTCATAGACCCCATTTGGATCTTTGTTATAAACCCCATACCACATTGTTGTACTTTTTGTTTGAATAATAATTTTTTTTTAAACTGTAAGATAATCAGAATATGCTTACTCATATGTTTTCTTCTTCTAGTACTCAAAAGATGGTACTCAACTCTTTTCTCTCTTGGATTATTTCCAATGAAATGTTTCTGTTGCCATCTTTATCTTTGTTAAGTCTGTGTAGAACGTGTCACTTTTGCCCTGTCTGATTTTCAGGTTTTTCTCTGGATCATTCTGTTGGCTGACTTGATGTTGATGTACATTGGTACAGTTTTCTTCATGTTTTTCATGCTTGGGGTTTGTTGGACTTCTTAAAACCAATTTTTCTTTTTTTTTTTTTTCTCCTGGAACACTTTTCACATGCCTCCCCCATTTGGAATCTATATATTAAGCTTTTTGGAGTTTTTCTACATGTCACTGAGGTTCTTTTCATCAATTAAATTCTTTTTTCTTCATCTCTGTTTTATCTGGATTTTTTCTATAAACATGTCTTTACTCATTGATCTTTTCAGTGTAAATCTCTAATCTTCTGTGAATGCCATCCAGTATAAATTTTACCAGAGACACTGTAGTTCTCATTTCTGGAAGTTCAATTTGGGTCCTTTTTATTTTAAATCATATCCTGAAAAATCTTCAATTACCATATTTCATCTTTCCTCTAGCTTCCTGAACATATGGAATATAGACATAATGAGTGCTTTAAGGTCCTTGTCTGTTTTTCTAACATCTGTGTCAGTTCTAGACTGGTTTCCCTTGATTGATTTTTTTCCCCTAGTATGAGTCACATTTTCCCCCCTCTTTACATGTCTGGTATCTTTTATTAGATGATAAACAGTGAGGATTTTACCTCAATGATGCTAAATATTACTATATGCCTATAAATGTTCTTGAATGTAGGTCTGAGACACAACTGAATTATTTGGAAACAGTGGTCTTTTCAGTTCTTGATTTATTTTGTAGACTTTTATTGGTACATTATGGTCTCACATCATAATCAGTTCATCGTGGTGGTGACATCCATGCACACAGTACTTGGTGAGTTTCCCCCGGCTCCCTTCTCGTTCCCCTCTTCCTCATACAGGGTATTGAGATTGACACTGAAATTCTCACATATGTAAATAATGCCAGTGGAAGTATTTACTTCATTAATTCTCCCCCCCACACACACACACCCTAGAATGCCTCCTTCTCTCTACTGAAGTTTCTCCTCTATTATCTAAAGTCCCTTTGATATCCCAATCACTCCCTAGTTCTGCAAATGAGAGAAAAAAACATATGACCCCTCATTTTCTGTGACTGGCTAATCTTAATTAACATAATGTTCTTCAGGTCCATCCATTTTCCTGCAAATGATGTAATTTTGTTCTTCTTGATTGCTAAGTAAAATTCCATTGTGTGTATATCCCATCATTTTGTAATCCATTCATCTGTTGATGGGCACCTAGATTGGTTTCATAGTTTGACTTGTGCGAATTGTGCTGCTTGCTTTTAAGGCATGTTAGGTGGGACCAGAATAGTGTTCATTCTAAGGTTCATTATTCCTCACCTCTGAGCTAAGATCCTCTGAGATTCTGCCCCTGCCCCATGCCTTGTGAATTCTGAGGGTTTTCAATCTGGTGGGCTGGAGCGCGCTCTGGTGCTGGTCCTCTGTTCGTGCTGGGCACTGTTTCCTTTCATCCCTCCAGGAAGTTCTTTCCCCAGTCTTGTTTTCCCAGTGCAGCTGACTACTCAAGAGAGACCCTGAGCACTCTTTCTGAGTGGACCTGCCCTCTCCTATTCTGCCCTGAGAACTCTACCTCGCTCCATCTCCCCAGATTCTTAGCTCTTTTTCCTTAATTTAAAAAGTATGTCAGACATAGTGGTAGACATCTATAATCTCAGTGCTTGGGAGGCTGAGACAAAGAGATCATAGGTTTGAGACCAGCCTCAGCAACTTAGCAAGATCCTGTTTCAATTTTTTTTCTGATACTGGAGATTGAACCCAGGGACATTCTACCTCCAAGCTATACCCCCAGCCCTACTTTTTTATTCTTTATTTTGAAACAGGGTCTCACTAAGTTGCAGAGTGCCTCACTAGGTAGCTGAGGCTGGCCACGAACCCGGATTCTCTAGTCTCAGCCTCCCAGATGCTGGTATTACAAGCATGCACCACCATGCCTGGCTCCTGTTTCAAATTTTTTAAAAAAAGGTTTGGAGATATAGCTCAGAGGTAGAACACCCCTGGGTTCAAGCACCTGTACCGAAAATAAATAAATATTAAATAAATAAAATCTGTCAGCTACTGTCTGGCTTCTCTATTCCCCTTCTTGGTCTGTAAGCTCAAGGCAGAGAGCTGGGTGATGATAGGGTTCCCATCATTTGTGTCTGCCTCTCAGACATTGCTGGTTTGAGTTGCCTATTGTCCATTGTCCAATGTCTTGGAAACTATTTTTTTTTCATACATTTCTTAGATCTCAGTTGTTTCAGGTGAGAGAAGTAATCTAGTAGATCTATCATTGGTAAATAGTTTCCATATTTTATCCTGACCAATGCAACAAGAAGTAATGGCTAGATCAAAGGCATTTGTTATCTCAAAACTTTGCTACAAATTTCTCAGTCTCTCCTGGATTCAGCTACTAAGAACTGAGATCCCTTGATTTCTTGCTTATATTTATTGTTGTGGTACTAGGAATTGAACCCAGAGGCATTCTACTTCTTAGCTACACCCTCATTCCTTTTGTTTTGTTTTTGTTTGTTTGTTTGTTTGTTTTGTTTTGAAACAAGGTCTTGCTAGGTTGCCAAGTGTCTTGCTAAATCGCTGAGGTTGATCTTAAATCTGTAATGCTCCTGTCTCAGCCTCTCAAATTCTGGGACTATAGGCATGCACATGTTTTGTATGTTTGTTTGTTTTGAGGATGGTTTAAATAATATGAGGTTTATATTTCTTAGTTCTAGAAAGTTAAGCCTCTTTCTCCCTACTTTGGCCTCAGGGTGAGGTAGCTGGAATTCAGGCTGAGTGGATGACGTTGGCGACTGTTTCCACTTGCTTCAAACCTGGGTTTAAAACACCGAAGCAGTGGCTGAGATTTCCCCTACCCTCCTTTGAACTTTTCTTCAGCAGTTAGTTTCCAAGTAAAAGCAAAGCTCCTATTTCTCACTTAGGTACCAGATACCCAAGCATTACATCCACCCCACATCAGTCTTTTCCTTTCAATTCACTTCCCAGAACCATGCCCAGTCTTTCCTCCCAGGTCAAACAAGAATCCTCTCTTTGCTTCTGAATTTTCTAAGTAGTTTTTTTTTTTTTTTTTTTTTTTTTTTTTTTTTTTTTTTTTTTTTTTTTTTTTTTTTTTTTTTTTTTTTTTTTTTTTTTTTTTTTTTTTTTTTGCAGTATTGGGGATTGAACCCAGGGGCATTCTATCTCTGAGCTATACCTCCAGCCCTATTTTTTTATTCTTTATTTTGAAACAGAGTCTTGCTAAGTTGCTGATGGCCTCACTTAATAGCTGATGCTGACTGTGAACCCATGATTTGATTCTCCTGTCTCAGCCTCTCAAGTACTGAGATTACAAGCATGCACCACCATGCCCTGTTTAGATTTCTAAGGAGGCTGCATCCCAAACCTTTCCTCCCAAGGGATTTCCTATCTAGCCTATACTGTGGTGTAACTAGAAGTATTTACCATTGGAGCAAAGAGGGGAAAAATCCCATAATTTAATCTTTAGCAGAGTGACCTTTTAGTAGCCACCTATTTCCCCTGGCCCACAAGAACTTCACACACTATTGAGGAAATGAGGCTCCAGGTGATGTAGAGTTTCAATTTCTTATATTTTCTACCTTACTACCTGCTCCGACTTTGTCTTGTTCTTTCTTTGCCCTTACAAACTCATGTGGTGAAAAAAGCCACATTCTCAACATGAGCATGGACTTGTCACCTAACTAGAGTCCAGATAAAATAGGACAATGCTGGGAGCCAGCCCTCGTGGCAGTGGGGTTGGGGGTTCCTCGATTGGTGTGGAATGAGATGAGGTTGTGAGAATATGCTCACACCCAATGCAGTGTTGAAGCGCATCTGTTTTATTTTTTTGTCAGTCGCAGATTTATATTATTTTTTTACAGTGAGGCATACAGAACAGGAATTTTTACAGACTTGTTTTTATAAAGGTTAATCACAACCAGTTAAGTTTACAACACATATATAAAAATTCTTTTCCATTAGTTAAAATCTTTACAATTTTGTTTAGCCCCTCTAAGCAGTGTTCTTTCTCATCTAGCTAGTTAACAGGTTTCAGGAAGACCAGGTAGCAGCAATTTAGATAAACTTGCAAAGCCTGTTTCTAGGCTAAAGCTTAGTGTCTTACGGCATTGCTCTTTTACAGCTAAGAGATTAGTATCTGTCAGGCCTCATGTTTCTAAGAAGTTTTTCTTATAATTAATAAAAAAGCAAAAACCCAAAGCACCCATAATTTCCAGAATATAATAATGCAAAGTGGGAAATGCCACGAACTCCTTCTTTTGGAATCATCTGCCTTGCAGGACTCCAGCGGACCGAGCCTTGCTCAAGATCCAGCTATTAAGATGCCATTGCAGGACAAGATTCTTGTTAAAATTTGGTAAAAGGGAAAGAATATGTACACACGCTCCCACATAGCTCTGGCCTCTTATTTGTTCTATTTGTGTGGCATTTAAGGCATATGGATCTCCTTCTGGATTTCTTCCCTTAATAGAGGTTCAGCTCACTACCTTGTTGTTACTTAGTTTCTTAAGAGAACTTAGTTCCTCTTCTTTTAGTTCTTTTACTCCTTGTATCAGGAAACCAGAGATATGGTTCTGCATGAGAGCTCTCTGACAATTGAGGGAAACAAACAAAAAGAAAAGAAGTCCTAGTACTTCCTATGCTCTTTATACTTGGAATTTATGGAGGATCCCTGACAGGCCAGGCACACCGAGAGTTGGACCCCAGTTCCCGTTGGCAGCAGGTTTTCCCTTTACTAACCTCGGGGTGTCTTTCTTTCTGCAGGCACCAGGGTGGACAGAACAAACAGCTGTCAGTCTGACAGCAGTGGGTTCCTGGAGGAACCACCGGAATCCCTGGCCTTCCAGGTAGGACTCGCCGGAAAAGGTCTTACAGCTCATTGGGCATCAGCCCCTCAACCTCCCGCCCCTCCCCAGGGCTAAAGCAGGAGCAAGGATAAGTCTCAAGTGCCCGCCACCTTCAGAAAGGTTTCAAGACACATCCACGCACAGCCAAGGGGCAGAGCGGGGAAATAGAGTCATAGTAGCCAAAGGGATCCTACCTTCCAAGCTACACCCCCAGCCCTTTTTATTTTTTTAGTTTGAAACAGGTTCTCACTAAATTGCTGAAGCTGGCCTTCAGCCTGCGATCCTCCTGTCTTAGTCTCCCAAGTGCTGGGATTTCAGTTGTGTACCGCCACACTCAGCAATTTTTCATTTTCTTTTGCTTTTTCTGAACAAGAAAGCCACACCTCACAGAGAAGAGGTGCGGGGTAATGTCGTAGCTGATGTAGCCCTGGAGCTTTCGACCTCCTGCCTTCTGAGTCTCTGGTGATGAAACTTACCTTCGTCACCTCTTCCCCTTCCTGACTCGTTTCCCCGTGTCCTGGGGTTTCTTCCACAGACACCTCCCTTGCCGAGCAGCCAGAGTCCTGCTGAGAATGGAGGTGGCATGCCAAGGGAGCGGAGCTACAGCTCAGCGTCAGCCCGGGACTGCCAGCCAGAGTTGGAGGGGTCTGATTCCAAGAGTGTGGTGAGCATGTCTTTTTCAAGCCAAGACTGCAGCGTCTTGGAAGGCACGGTCTCCGCGTCCGTGGAGGAGGAGGAGTCTCAGCTTGAGGCCACACGGGGGCCCCCAGAGCTGCTGATCGTCGATATGGCCCTGGCTAAGACCCCCACTGGAGGACACCCAAGGGAAGATGGCCTTGTGCGGCAGCCTGCGGTGGTGCCCCATGCTCAACAGGAGGGCGATGGAGCCGCGGCCACTTCCATGTCTGGTGGCCCCCTGAAGCTTACGGTGACCCACATCCCAGAAGAGAAGGACCGGCTTCTGAGGCCCGAGGGGGCAGGGGAAGTGCTTGTGCAAAGGCTCCTCTGTGAGTCTCAGAGGGCACCAGGGGCCGATCAGACTCGGGGCAAGCTCCCTCACGGTGACTCTGAGGCCCCAGAAGCAGAGAGGAACGGCATGCTCTGTCCTAAAACCAGCGACACCTTACTGACACGAGCGAGGCCACCACCCCAGGTTCCCAAGCACAGAGAAGTCACACTCCATACAGGTGACCTCATTCAGACCCCTGACCAGTCTACCCGCCACCTTGACAAACAGCCTGGAGATGTTCCCCGTGCCTGGAAGGCCGGCTGTTCCAGGACTGCGACGACCCAGATGTCACCCAGTCTGGCGTCAGCTGCTCAGAGCGCTGAGGCCTTGGGGACTGATCATAGAGGAACCGCTTTAGGATGCACTCCATGTGACCCTAGGGTGACAACAGGACTGAGACTGGACACAGACGGGAGACGGGCCCACGATGTTTCTATTCAGGCTTATGAGTGTGATTTCAAGGCCCGGCGTTGCGGTTCGGCCCCAGGTAGCAAAGCCTTCACTCACAGGCCCCAGCCCCTCACCAAATCCCTCTCTCTGGACACGGGTTTCCCCAGCGTCCATCCAGCTGGCCCCTGCCGCCCCACACGTGTCCACTGCTGCGTCTGCTGTGATCACCATGTCCACCACCATGTGGAGAGGCTGCAAAGTCCCAGCCCCACAGCCTTGGTCTGCGGGCACCGCCTGTGCTCATGTCCAGAGCACCCAGAAGCCCAGTTCATGAAGACGCTGAAAGCCCTGCAGGACCCCACCGTGAGGGAGCTGTGCTCTGTAAGTGCTTCCTCTGCAGAGGCAGACGGGGAGGCAGACGCCCAGGCCAGGCTGATTCCTCACAATAACACCCAGCCTTCGGTTCTGCAGGAAGAGCACGGGGACACCCTGCTTTAAATCATGAGAAACAGTTTTAGAGTCCTATAGTCTTCATGGTACAGTGTCCTACCTCTTGTCCTGCTTGACACTTCTAATCAGTCACCTCTTGAAGGAAGAAGGGCAAATTTTACTATTGGTCCTCATTTTATGGAAGGGAAAACTAAAGCATAAAACAACCAATTCCTTTGTCCGGGGTTATAAACATGCACGCATCTGCCTCAGCTCCAGTTCAGTCTAGCTGAGAGGTTCTGGGTCTTCAGTTCACCTTGCTGTATCAACTTACATGAGCCATTTAATTTCTCTGAGGCTGTCCTATAAAATAGGGAGAGGATTGATGCCATGTACCAGGATTGTTTTAGGACTAAATACCATAAGACTGGAAAGCATCCAGTGTACTCAGAGAGAGCTCTAGGTTACATGATTGACTGGGTGTTACTCTAGTCATTAGCTTTTATTACTATTTTATTTTTGCTCAGGTCTCATATTTAGAGCTTTTCATGTCAAATAGAGGGACTTTTGGTCTACTAAAAGTCACTAAGCCTATTTAAAATCAGACTTCGAGGTTACTGAGAACCAAAGGAGCTCACCTTTTTGAGCCCTTGATCAGCCAATAAGTATTTAATGAGTCCATCCATTGCCCCTCTGTAGCAGTTCTAAAGATGAGAGATAATCTAGGCCTTTAAGGCTGAGCATGGATTACAAAATTAAGACTATCACACATGAAACTCCATGTGTAGAAAGTTAGAGGAGAGCACAGATAATGTAGAATTGCGGCCATTCAAAGGGGTGGAGAGGGACTATGGTTTACTGAGTGCCTGTGCTTCAGTACCTGCTGGTTTTCCTCCCAATTTTTTAAGCTCACAAATATTTGAGTACCTACGCTAGCCATTTCATTTATATTATGCCATTTAATCTTCAGTTGTATATATACTATAAGTATTTATTGATTTCTAATCTGTGCCAAGTCTTCCCTCTTTTATAGATGAAGTAACTTGAACTGAGAGAGTTTAGGCTGTGCTAGTTGGTCCATCACCTCCATCAGCATCAGCTCCTAATTAAGTGGTTATGTCCAAATTTTCATTCAAATTTTGGAGACACCAAATTCTCCAATATTCTAGGCAAAATGTGTCCAACTTTAATATATCTAAATATATAGAAGAGTCATGCTAACATTAGAAAATCGGGTTTTCAAAGTTAAAGTAAATTATGCATGGCCCCTCAACATATAGAAATCTACATAAATATAATGTAAACAAAAAGTGATTCTTTGAAAGATGAAATAATTTACTGCATCATTTCCCCCAAATTTCTAGACTACCAGGCATTTGGAATTCTTTTCAAAATTTTATTTATTTATTTATTTATTTATTTATTTATTTATTTATTCATTTATTTTATTACTTGGGATTGAACCCAGAGGCATTCTACCTCCAAGTTATACCACCAGCCCTATTTTATTTCTTATTTGGAAACAGTGTCTCACTAGGTTGCTGAGAGCCTCGCTCAGTTTCCAAGGTGGATTTGAACCTGAAGTCCTCCTGTCTCAGCCTCCCAAGTACTAGGATTACAGGCATGTGCCAACATGACCAACCATTTGGAATATTTTTGTATGACCCATGGATATAACTTGTACAAGTAAGAGAATGGAGCCAGGCGTGGTGGCGCACGCTTGTAATCCCAGCATTTGAGAGGCTGAGACTGGAGGATCCGGGTTCGCGGCCAGCCTCAGCTATCTAGTGAGGCACTCTGCAAGTTAGTGAGACCCTATTTCAAAATAAAGAATAAAAAATAGGGCTGGGGGTATGAGTTCAATCCCCAGTACCACAAAAAAAACAACAACAACAACAACAAAAAAAAAGAGAATGGGTTCCGTTAGGCATTGAGACCAATTCTAGTTATATTATCCAAAGTTTCAGTGGAAGAAAAGAAAAAAGGCTAATATGTAATATGTAGCAGGGGTCCCTCTTAAGTATCAAAAGACTCTATTCAAACCCTAGAAAGTAAAAGTGTTATCATCACCAACGTCACCACCACCACCACCATCATCATCACCATTTATTGAGGCATTTTTAATGCTCTAATGCAGTGGTCTTCTACCGGGAACATTTCCTACCCTTACACACAGGTGACATTTTGCAATGTTTGGAGACAGTTTTAGTTGTCACAATTGGGAGGGTGGCAGGTGCCTCTGGCAACAAATAGATAAAGGCCAGGGTTGCCAATAAATGTCCTACAATGCACAGGACACCCCCGCCCCAACAAAAAAAATATTTGGTTCAAAATGTCAATAGTGTAAGGGTTGAAAACTCAGATCTAAGAGAATAAGCATTCACTTGGCCATTTAATCTGTATAGGAAAGTGTCAGAAATGAGAGATAGGTGGAAATGGTGACATTTTGAGAGCCTATGCGGGAAAAAAAATCAATCAATCGATCCTGGAAGTAAGTATTCCTGTTTCCATAATGAAAACCTGGTTGTTGGTCTAACATAGGAATACAAGACATACCTAAAGATTGTTTTTCTAATTTGCATTTTAGGATAAGCTTTACAAAGATAGATAAATTAAATCATATTTAGGTACAAAATCAAAATTGTGTTAAAAATCTCCAGAAGGCGTGCTCCTTCCAGATGCACGCAATGCCATTCTTTTAGTATTAGTGCTGCAGATGTTTATTCTATAATAAGATGTTCTAATTTCTATTTATATCATTACCCTTGAAAGTACTTTCTATCATCTATTGAGTGTGTTAAGAAAAGAAATAGAAGATGTGTCAATAGACTGAGAAGCTAGAGTCTTACATCTAGTTGTCTTTGGGAAGCACTGTCACTTAATTTGTCACTCAGTGTGATTGGATAGATCTATGTCAGTAGGTGAATATTGATAGTCAGAGTATCAATTTATCCCTTTAGTAATAGGATCATAAGTGAAAAGCAGACAGAAGGGGTGGTGTAGGCCCCACAACACACACCGAGCATGTCCTGCTTGAGGAGCTTATTTGACATGGTTGGGTGGCCTGTGACAAGTCAAATTAGACAAAGGGGGCCAGGATCAGATGACGGGGGGCCTGACTACCAGTGCCAGGCGTGCCAGGACAGCCTCCTCTCCACCGGGCAAGCCAGGGCACACTGAGCAGCTAGCACAGCCTCATCAGACCACTGCTATGGAAGGCTGGTGGGTATAGGAGATACTGGGGATGTCCTTAGGAATTTTAAAAAGCAGGATTCTGGGAACTGAAGGAAAAAGTGGGCACCTGGCACCTGGGAGCATGTGAGCAGCTAGAAAGACTGCAGCTTCTAGAAGTCAAGTAGAGACAACAGCCCTGGGAAACTCAGGCTCAGCAGTCCAGAGCCAGCTGTAAGGCAAGGATATTGTTTAGACAAAAGACTAAGGCTGGGCCGGCTCCAGGGATGACACTGAGTGTAGACCGCCCCTACGTTATGTCCAGAGAGGGTCTGGAGCCTGCGTGGTCCCAGCTCTGTGGAAAACTTTGGTCTGGAAATAGATGCTCCTCCTGATCTGCTGCAGACGAGAGGTCCTGTGGTCTGTGCACAGTGGCCATCCTCACACGTGTGTGCAGGCTTTTAAAGAGTCCGTATTAGAATGAGCGTGAACACTACTATCTGGTGCCTGGTGACACCTTGTCTCATATCGCTTCAGCTTTCTCTCCTCTTAGAATTTACTTTTATACAAAAAAAGAAGTACTTTTTACATCAAATTAATTTAGCCTTATACACCTACTGAAATGAAGACCGTAAGGGCATTACTAGAAGATAGGATCTTTCTATTTATTTAAATTCAAAGACCCAGAAATATGTATTAAAAAAGTCAAAACATGTACACAGGTAGGCACAGTGGTGCATGCCTGTAATTCCAGCAGTTGGGAGACTGAGACAGGAGGAGTGCAGGTTCAAGAACAGCCTTAGAGATTTAGAGAGAACTTCAGTAACTTAGTACAACCCTGTTTTGAAATACAAAGTATAAAATAGGTCTAGGGGTGTAGCTGAGAGGCAGAATGCCCCTGGTTTCAATCTATAGATCTATACATGTGCCTATTGTACTTGTTTTTTTTGTTTGTTTGTTGTTTTGAAATATAAAAGTTTAGTTTAAGTTAGGGAAAGACAGGGGACAAAACAGCCTTCCCCTCAAAAGTGGGGGGCCTGGAAAGAGAGGGATCTTGAAGTCCTTGGGGAATGGACTTTTAATTCTTCCTGAGGTTTTCTGTCGCTTTTTTTTATGATTGGTCAGAATTGGGTTCTGGGGACCAGTGACATTTGCACAGTTTCGATCCTTAATTTGAATGATTGTGGGCTGGCCAAGGCTCTGATTTCTTGGCGGCCATCAGCCTCTCACTTTCCTGCTCACCTCCCCCGACCTCACAGAAAGGGGGTACAGATGGCTGCTTTAATTCTTCCTGTCCCCAGGTCCTCGGCTCTGCCTCATATCCCCCCGATGTGACCCTAACTGCTGTTAGGGAAATGGGGTGACGACCGCTCTGTTTCAAGCTGGTAGGGAGGGTTGTCAGAATATTGCAGTTTAGGGTCTCAGAGGATGGATGATCTAGAGGACCTTGAAGAAGGAATTTCTCACATGATGTTTTGTTTTTATAATCATCTGGAGCAGGGAGGCTGAAGGAATCTGGTCATCAATCATTCGTGGTGGTTCAGTGGGTATCTACATGAAAAAACTGATGTATTAGTACAATAATCCAGATACCTTGCCATAGTGTTTTGTTTTGTTTTTTCCTATAACCCATTACCTTGGGCCATCTACCTGCTAGCATTTTAATTTGGAGGCCAAGTAGCCAACCCATTTGCAATAGAACATGAGTCATTATATATATAGCACATTTGCCCAACATTGGGCTAACTACTTGGTCTTAAACACCCAGTGGGAAAGTATAACCAAAAATAATGTACTATTCTGGAGTAAAAGGAATCATACTCATGGAGCCATTTAAAAGACCGCTGACATAATAAGTTATAATGGTACTTCTGCTTTTAGGCTTACAAAAAACGAGATATGACACCACATGTCCAAAATTTCCCTCCAGTTAAATCCTTATAAGATGCTGAAAAGTTAAACCTGTCATTCTTGAGATTTTGCAGGTCCATGACCATCATATACTACAAAAAGTGGAAATTCCTATTTCTGTAATCTCCTAGAGGATCAAAATCCTGTTCAAAACCCTATGGACAGAAAACTTGTTTCAGCTAAGTTGACAACAATACGTTTGGTTTTTTTTCCGGCTCTGTGCCACAAAAGCGTGCCTATTGTACTTGTATGCAGACAACATACACAGACAGGAAAAACAAGGGAAAATAAGAAATTGCCTTCCTGTGAGAGCTGAAGCTCCTTTAACAGAGCTTGACAAAGAGAAAGGGTGATACCTGGAGTAGTGTCCACTGTGAGAGCCCGGGTTTGTAAGGCCTGGCAAATATCCTGGAGAAAAATCGCTTTAAGGGAAATGCTCTGTGCTACCTAGGGTTAGAAAAAAAAAATATGAAAAAATTAAGTAGGAAATGGGTCCTGACCCACATGATTTCACATTTACATGAAAGCAGGAATTCCAAACAGGTGTTTAAGCTAAAAACAATTTTAGGGAAAAGGCTTGATGCAGTAAAACACCTCCCGCTCACCCCCTTACCAGGTGGTGTACAGCGCTGCAGAGAATATAAGGCTAATTGTGTGGTCTTCTGGGATCTCAGGGATAATGGTTTGCTGATATGAATTAACTCTTATAAGTGAATTCTTCACGATAATTTGTTAACTAAAAATTATTTGTTGATCTAATGCAACTAACATATATATATATGTATATATACATATATATGTGAATTAATTATCTATGAATTCAAATACAAAAGACTTTCCAGAAAAGAAAATGCACTTTAACATAAATAAGATTATTGAATGTTTAAAAAGTTATGTCATGTTTATGATTTAGTTTTAAAGAAACAGGAAAGTAGACTGAGCATGGTGGGGCACACTTGTAATTCCAGTTCTCGGTAGGCTGAGACAGGAGGATTGGAGGTTCGTGGTCAGCCTCAGTACGTAGTGAGGCTCTCTGCAACTTAGTGAGATCCTGTTTCACAATAAATAATTAAAAAAAATAGGGCTAGGGGTGTAGCTTGGAGGTAGAATGACCCTGGGTTCAATCCCCAGTTCTGCAAAAAGAAAAGGAAAGTATATACATTTTAAAAAGTAATATGAGCCAGTTCAAAAGCGAAAGTTCAGTGTTTTGGGTACTGTGCTATCACTGTTGACATGGGTTTTAATGGGCTTGGGTCAGTGGAGCAGAACTTGTATTAGATTAGGGTTTAACCCAGACTTTATTTTTTTCATTTATTTATTTTCTTTTTTTGTGGTACTGGGGATTGAACTCAGGGGCATTCTACCTTAGAGCTACACACCTCAGCCCTATTTTTTATTCTTTATTTTGAAACAGCGTCTCACTAAGTTGTGGAGTGCCTCACTAGGTAGCTGAGGCTGGCCACGAACCAGGATTGCTGGGATTACAAGTGTGCGCCACCACGCCTGGCTTAACCCAGACTTTAAATTGGGAAAGAAAATATTTCAAAAGCATTCCTCTTCATTTTTGTGTTTCCTTGCATATGGTTTTCTTTATTCTCAAATGGAAATGGTTTCTTTACCTGTTCTAAGGCTAAAATGTATTTTTTTAGTATTTCCAAATGACCAGAAGATGGCAGCGTTTCAGAATCTTCCACCTCACAACTTCTGAAAGTATGAACACTCCATCAGTTATTCCCAAATCCAACTCTCCCACTCCCAGACCTTCCGATCACCTAGGGTTACCCTAAAAGATTTAGATGAAGCATAAAACCCAACGTTTATGATGTTCAGTCTACTTGAGCACTGTATTTCCGTGAGCTAGGCCTCAGTCTCCCTAGAACTTCTTAGTGAATTTGAACCAGTGGCCAGTCTTGGTTTCCTTACAGTAATAGAATTGAATTTTATAATCAGCTACCTGAAGCCTCTGTTGTGACCCAGTTAGATGCTAAGGAGGAAAAAGATGAACTAGGTTGGAAATCTGACTGCCGTGTGTGTGTGTGTGTGTGTGTGTGTGTGTGTGTGTGTGTGTGTGTGAGAGAGAGAGAGAGAGAGAGAGAGAGAGAGAGAGACACACACACACTAGGGATTAAATCCGAGGCATTCAACCTCCCAGCTCTATTTTTTTTTTATTTATTTATTTTTTTGAAACAAGGGTTGATGAGAGTCTCACTACATGCCGAAAACTGTTACCAATTCTAGTAAAAACAACAACAACCAAAAAAACCCCAAAAAAACAACAAAAAAAAACTATCAGGTTACCAGGATCTTGACCATGTGGCCTAGGGAGAAAAGTTAGAAATCTGGGATTTTGTAAAAACGGGATCAAAAGATAGTCTAGACGTAAGGTTAGTCTCCACGGAGGGGGAAGAAAAAAAAGGTTCAGCAGGCCTGCCAGCCAAACAAGATTCCTTTAAAGAACTTCTCAAAAGCTTCACACCATGTTCCCTGCCTCCATCCCTGTGGCTAGACTATCTGCAAAAAGACACTGAGGAGTGTACTCTCTTAGCTAGACACACTGCTGCCCCTAAGGAGAACTGTGTTAAAGAGAGGAAAGGGGAGAAAGAGTGAGCAGGCAGCTAGCAGCTCCCGCCACTCTGACCCTGGGGGAGGTCCAGTGGAGAGGGCTTTCGGAGCCACTGGGCCCTGCACCGTAAGATTACTCAAAGCACGGTCCAGGCTGCAAGATGAGTAGGCAAAGGGTTGCTGGTAAGAGCTCGGCAAATCATTGGAGTGTTCCGCAAAAGAACTGGGATTGAGTGTGTCAAAGATAAACAGCAGACATTAGTGGAGCATTGAAGACAGGCTTTATTCAGTAACTGCTGATAGTAGGGGAAAGAGTTGTGCAGAGGTGAATCAGGCATTTTAAGGAAAGAATGGGGGGAAGGGAATGGCAGGAGCTTGGCAGAGTCAGAGATGTGAAAAATGACGAGAGGTTGGCCAGTGTGATCGCTGGCAGGCCAGCTGTGCGTGTGTGCTGGCCGGCATTGAAGGTAGGATCCCCCCTCCCTCAGAGGCTGAGCAGCAGTCCCTAGCTTTCCAGATGAGCACATTTCAAAGGAATGGCTTCCAGGTCCTTGAGAAAGACATTTCTGGTGTTTCACAACTGTAAGTCCCTTTTAGAAGTGCTCTAAGAACTGGAGGTCAGGGGTCTGTGGAGGTGTCGAGTACATTTTCATGGAGGATCTTGAGCTGGTTCAGGCAGGCATCTTGTTTGGGGTTGGGGGCGCTCATCCTAGGGGCTCAGGGGCGTAGCCTTGTTCTACTAGAAGCCCACCCACAGTTTGATCAGGTCTCTTAATGTGGGTCAGAGTTGACATGTGCAGAGAATTCTGAAGCTCTCAGAAGCTGCAGGAACATGTTTAAATGAGGAAACCAAGGCAAAAGCACAGTCGTAGGGAGAATATAAGATTGAATTTAAGGGATGGCTCCCATCAGGAGCAAGGGGAAACAGCATGGAGAGGGTAAACGGAGCTCAAATCTAGATTCCAACCGCCGCAGAGCAAGGCTTGCCCAACTTTGGCCTGCCTTATTCTGGGTGGGCATGTTAGCTGGGTGGAGTTGATCCTGCAGATTTCAACCCCCAGGGATTGTGGCTAAGCAGGGCTAAGAATAACAGAAAATATCCTAAGCAGATTTTCTTTAATCAAACACATACCGTCTGAGCAGATGTGTTCAATGTTCTGGATACTCAGCAGCAAAGTTAAATAAGATTAAGGAGACTCAACTCTTGTAAGCACAAGCCTCTCTCTGGCCCTTTCCCCTTCTCTCTCTGACCTATGTCCTTGCATCCTACATCACCTGGTCCTTCAGACTGTCTTGCACTCTCCCGGGACAGACTGATTGTCACCCAAGTGCCACCCCGTCATCACTGTCCTCACGAATCAGCCAAATACCACCTCTAGTTGCTTCCAGAAGCCCAAGTCTGGGACTCCCTATTCTCTTCCCCATATCTTGACAGTAGAGCTTTGCAAACAGGTGACCCCAGATAGGAAGGCAGCCGCTCCACAGCAAGCTCTTCCCGTGAACCCCAGAGGCCTCCCTTGTCAGTTCTTTCTGTTGCTCTCAGTGTACAGTCCACGAGATGGAAGCCATGAAGACGGTTTGCCAGAGTTTCCGGGAGCACTTAGAGGCAACTGAACAGCACCTTCTGGGCCAGCAGGCGCTCTTTTCCAGGGACATGTCAGAGGAGGAAAGGTAATTATCTAAGGGAGCCATAAAAGTAAGCACCAGCCCACACACCTAGAGCAAGGGAAGGTAATCAGGGCAGGACCGCAGATGAGCGCCCTGGAGCAGGGCTAATGAGAAACCAGACAGGTTTTCCTCTGCTTTCATGGTCTTATTTTTGCTTTCTCAGTGGGAGCCTGGGAGAGCCATTTGCTAGATGGAAACACTTATTCTTTAAGGCCAGAGGTACATGAGAAGGTCAGAAGAAAGGCAGTGAGCTGGGAAGAGGGGGGTTGCCAGCAGGGTGTCTTTAATCAATGCAACAGAGCTCATGCAAATGCCAGCACTGGGGATGTCCGAGTGGTGAAAACATGTGTGATTTTCACATGGATTAAAGTAGGTCTCCGAGAGGGAGGCATTGTTCATTGCCTGAACAATAGGGGGGAAGAGGGTTTAACTGTAAAGGGGTACAAGGTTCTTACTGGGGACACAAACTTGTTCTAGAAGTGGGTGATGGTGAAAGTCATACAACTTGTTAAATTTATTGCAGATCATGGAATTGTATCTTAAAACAGCAAACTTATTATGGATAAATTATGCCACAATAGAGTTTAAAAAAAAAAGAAAGAAAGAAAGAAAGGAAAGGAGCCAGGGGTGGTGACGAAGGTTTGTAATCCCAGTACTTGGGAGGCTGAGACTGGAGGATCCGGGTTCGCGGCCAGCCTCAGCTACCTAGTGAGGCCCTCTGCAACTTAGTGAGACCCCATTTCAAAATAAAGAATAAAAAGTAAGACTGGGGGTGTAGCTCGCAGGTAGAATGTCCCTGGGTTCAA